>PVKU01004631.1:130105-142084 GCA_004027475.1 Anoura caudifer | reverse complement strand
GATCTCATCTGAATCTAGAATCCCCAGAATCCCTCGTATGTCTCTTGGAGAGGTGGCAGGGGCAGAGGGTGTCATTGGGGTTCACGTTCCCTTTTCCCTGACTGATGTTTCCTCTATTGAGAAACATCTGGGCTCCTTCTCCACAAATCCCACTAACTTTATCAAAGAATTCCAATACCTGGTTCAGGCCTATGACCTTACCTGGCATGATTTACATATTATAATAACCTCCACCACGACCCCAGACGAACAAGACTGCATCCGAACCGCAGCCTGGACTCATGCAGATCAGGTCCATGCTACCAACCCTCGTATGCCAGTAGGGGTGGAAGCAGTGCCTGAGGCAGAGCCAGACTGGGACTATCAAGTCGGGCAGGCAGGGTGGAGATCTGGTAAACATGGCATTTAAAGTCTTCAATAACCGGGAGGCAGAGGCTGAGGCCACTTGTCAGGTGCGCCTACAGCAGAAGGTAGCTTTGCAGACCCAGGCTATCGTAGCAGCCCTGCGGCCAGCAGAAAACATCAGCACTGAGACTAAGCTTAAGTCCGGGCCCAGAAAAACTCCACCCGGAGCCTGCTTCAAATGCGGTAAGGACAGGCACTGGGCTCTTCAATGCCCGCAGCCACGGCCACCGACAAAGCCCTGCCCTGACTGCCAGCAGCTTGGCCGTTGGAGAGATGCATGTCCCCTTAAGAGTTTGTCCCTGGAGCCTCCACGTGGGGGACCAGCCGCTCAGGGCGAGGACTCCTCTCCTGCCACAGCGGAGCTTCTTGGACTTCTGGACGACTGATGCGGCCCGGACTCGAAGACCCCCATCACCCTCGCTGAGCCCAGGGTAACGCTGCAGGTAGTAGGTAAGTCCATCTCCTTCCTGGTGGACACGGGGGCTACCTACTCTGTCCTACCATCATTTTCAGGTTCTCTTACTCCTTCCCAGATCTCGGTCATGGGAGTTGATGGGACCCCATCGCACCCCTTACTGACTCCTCCACTAAACTGTAGCTTGGATAGCCTCCCCTTTTCTCACTCCTTCCTTGTAATACCCTCATATCCTGTTCTGCTTCTAGGGCGAGATATACTCCAGCAATTAGGAGCTACTCTCCAAATCACGCAAAACCCAGCTCCCTCCTCCTCCCTTATCCTTCCCCTGTTAGAAGACCCAACACTTCCCCCGAGCCCTCCCATCTCCCCCTCCATTGTGAATCCTCAGCTATGGGACACATCTACTCTGTTCATAGCTTCCCATCACTCTCCGGTCATCATTAAGCTTAGGCAGCCTGATAATTTCCCCTCTAGACCCCAATTCCCCATCTCGCATGCAAATCTTAAAGGCTTACAACCCATCATCACTTGCCTCCTCAGTCAAAAACTCCTAATCCCCACCAACTCCCCATGCAATACCCCTTTGTCTCCTGGACTGTCAGACATCACCGGTCTCACCAATGAAATCCTCACCCATGAAGAGGCTTTAGATGATAATATAGCCTCAAAAAAGCAGGAAGACCCCTTCTCTTGGCTAAACCTTATACAGCAGGGCATCCAACTTTTCAATGTCACAGACGTAGGGAACATCACCAACTGCTTTCTATGCGCCTTTCTTGATCCGTCTCCTATCACAGCCGTTCCAATACCTGCTACTCTCAACACCACTACCTCACCGATACCATTTTCTCTCAAAGATGCCCCTCTCTTCCAAAATCAAATGGATGCCCCTCAGGTATACTATACTACTGGCAGCTCCTCCTGTAATCAGACGGTGGCCGTAACCAGGACCACCACCAGCCCTTCAGGTATGTTCTTTTGATGCAATGGGACCCTGCTAAGGACCATCAACTCCTCTTCAATCTCCCCATGCTTGCTGGTGGCGCTGACCCCTCAGCTAATGCACTATGGGGAAGGAAAACTCTGGGATAAGCTAACCCAAAGGTTAGAAAAACGAGCCCATTTTAGTTGGCCTGACCTTCACCACAACTCTAGCAGCGCCAGGAATAGGCAGTGCTGGACTCGCTCATAGTCTCCAGGCCACCGACCAGTTGCGGGCTGAGCTAGAACAGGCCCTTGATGCCTCAGCCACGCCCCTAGCCTCCCTACCAAGGCAGATAACCTTGGTTGCCCAGGTTGCCCTTCAGAATCGCAGAGCACTAGACCTGCTTACGGCAGAAAAAGGAGGAACATGTCTCTTTTTACAAGAACAGTGCTGCTTTTATATAAATGAAAGTGGCCTAGTAGAAGAAGATATCAATACTCTTCATAACCTCAGAAATAAATTGCATACAGACACCTCGGCTCTCAAGGCAATGACCCCATGGTGGCGTTCCTTCCTGTTCACCACCCTGGCTCCCATCAGAGGCCCCATCATAATTATCTGTGTAATACTAATGTTTGGCCCTTGTTTCCTGAAATTTCTCCAGGAATGAATTCACGAAGCCTCCCAAATTACTTTTAACCAGATGTTACTCCAGAACTACTCACCCCTTCCTGACCAAGCATCCAACTTCTGACTCCCCCCCTTCCCCCTTCTACGCCCCTGTCTCAGCAGGAAGTAGCCAGACTGAAAACCGGCGCCCTCTATCCTATTAAAGAAGTCAGAATGTTAGGTCAGGAGTGGTGAGATAAGATGGCCACCAGGAGCTGAAGCCCGCGAAAAACTGGCTAACGTCAGATGAAGATGGCTGGAGCGTCAGGGAAAATCCATGGCAACTTGCGCCTAAAGAGGACTGACCAATGATACGTCGACCGCATGTATAAAATTCCTTCCCCTCTTGGGCTCAGGCACGATTTCCTCGGCCCACAACCTGTGGACTGGAGAGCCTCACCCGGGTGCACAACCCCCAGTAAAGCTCTGTACTGCCCCATTTTGTGGCTGATTGGCATTATTTCCTCGGCGGAATACTAATAACCTTACAATAACCTTCCAATATGTACAACCCATGGACATGAACTAAGGGGGTGATGCTGGAGGGCTAGGGGGTGAAGAGTGGAGGGGAGATAAAGGGAGAAAACTGGGAAAACCATAATAGCATAATCAATAAAATATAATGTAAAAAAAGAAAAAGATAAAAAGGTGAAGGGGAATATAGTTAATAATATGGTGATAAACTTTCACACACACACAAAAAAAGAAATTTTCAACAAATGACCAAACCTTGATAAGGTAGATAATTGGGAGCCAGGAAGATTAACTTGAAAGGTGACATGAGCCTCATCTGGGTTCTAAGATGCCACATTCTGGGGGTCTCCCCCACCCTGACTGGCAGCAGGGCTCACTGGTTTCCTCAGACAAGCTCTGGACAAGGCCAGGAGGCCCTGGCTAGTGACACCCACATCATGCAGTGAGCAGTGCTCAAGAGCATTGGAGCAGGGGACCTGATGACACATGAAAGTGATAAGAGACTTAAGAGTTGGAAAATTTTAGTTTAAGTAATAGCTAATAAGCTTAGTAATCAATGCATATGAAAGCTTTTGTTCCAGGAACTGAAGATATGACCCACCCTGACTCCCAGATAAGTAGTTCCACCTTTTTCCCTCAAAAGGACTGCAAGCAACTCAAGATGATATCTGAGCCATTGTACTCCAGGGTGAGATGACCACTGCCCAGGACACAGCTAAAGACCACAGCCCAGGATAAGAATGCTGAAGTTGTTTTTTTCTTAATCCAATTAACATTTCCCTGAATTTCAAAACCCCTCACCCACCTTGTTTGTTCCCTACTATAAAAACCTTGGCCTGGAAAGAAAAGACAAGATGGTCTGTTAGGGTATGAACCCACCACCTTCTCAGATTGCCAGCCATCTGAATAAAGTGCCCATAAAGATTCAATTCCTGTCTCTGCTTATTGGGTTTGGTAGTGACAGGCAGCCCAAACTCCAGTGCCTTTTCCGGTTTCAAAAACACCCACCTCTGGGCTTCAGGAGGCTGAGCCCCTGACGACCACCCCCCTGCTCCCACACACACACTCCTATCAGCCCTGCTCTAATCTGGCCTTCTCTCTCTTGGCTTCCATAACCCACCACTTCAGAGTCTGATGTGGAGCAGGTGGCCCAGGGACCTTCGTTTCCTCCCATCCATTTCCCTTGCCATTCGGCAGCCTCAGACCTCCGGTTCTCACCATACCCTCCACATCAACCCCCATCCTGACCCCACCTCCCCACCGCTTATCCCCACAAACTCTGCATGGAGCGTCTCCAAGCCAGCCTACTGAAGAAGCAGGAAGGCAGGTCAAAGGGAAAGGTCTGTAGGCTCGGCTTCCTCTACAAAGAGCCTGCTTTGCTCCAAATCAGGGATCTCCTCCTAGCTCTAGGCTCAACCTAGAGTCTCCCTCTGGGTGGCAAGATTAAAACTCCATGCCTGCTACCCTCCCCTTCTCTTACCTGTTACCCTGAGATTAAATCCCCTTGAGTATGAACATACCACTCTGAAGCTGAGCAAGACTTACCATGGGGAGTGAGGACCCCTCATTTTTCACCCTGGTTTTAAAGGCCCTTCACATTATCCCCTCATCTAGAATGGACTAAAGAGGACAAGAGGCACAGCATTAGCATGGCAAGGAATTTTTGAGAAGAACTTCACCATCTCTTCCTAAGGGGAACTGGTTCCCAACACTATGGCACTTGCATAAAGGCATGCCCCTGAACTGCATTCCTTTAAATGGGTTCGGTGTGGCCCATTCGTTTGGTGAATAAGGAAGCTGAAACCCAAACCCACAGGTTTACACAACTCAGTCGGAGTGCCAGTTGGTGGTGGGACAGAGTGCCCATCCCTGCCCCAGGCTTCCCAGCTGTAGCGCATTTCCCTGGCTTGCAGTGGGAGCACCCCCAGATGAAGCTCAGTTGCCCTCACCCAGGTCTGGCACCTGACTCCACACTCATGGCCACCTGTCCCATCCTGCTCCATCTAGTCCCACATTTCCTGCTGTACCCACCCTTGCAGAGGCTGATTCTGTGCATGGCCCAGCCTGTATTCACTGAGCAGTGTGGGGAAGAAACATGTTTTCTCCACCTTCTTCTAGGCAGTGATTGGGGGCCTGCAAATTAAATGGACACAAGATATATAAACAAAAGAAAAGCCAGATTTTTATTCATATGTATGCAGAAACTCACAGAAATGTGTGACTCACATGTGTGGTTAGAATATGGAGCTTATACCATCTTACTAGGGGTGCGGAGGAGAAGGGTACTTCTGGGAAAATAAATGGCCTGATAGCAGAGTGGGGAGAAAGGGCACCTAAACACAAAGGATTTTCTAGAAAGGCCCTTTTGACACTAGATTGTGACAAAGTCTGTCTGGGTGTGGTGTCGACTTTAGTCTCCTTTCTTGGGATGAGAGTCAGCATTTCCTGGTTGATGAAACTCCCAGGATGGGAGGGGATATAACACAACCAAGCACTTTTGGGAGGCTCTGCTTGTAGGCAGACAAGGGGTTTCAGGAACTCCAATGCCTTTAGGTCAGACTAGAGTTCAGTCTCAGCAGCAGATTTTAGGGCGGCCTGTGCTGATCCCCACCCGCTCACTCTGAGGGCCGAGCTGGTGTCTGGCACCTGCAGGCTGGAAGTGGAAGAACATACTGCAGCACACCTCTGCTGAGGACATCCTGGATGGTGCCTCGGAAGGAGATTAAATGTATCACTCGCTGTGGTTCCCCTCAAGGGTGGGCAGTCCAGGAACATGGAACACATGATTTTTGTTTTCTTGCCTTTTTTTTTTTTTTTTTTTTTGGTGGAGGTGAGTTCCCCCCCACCCCCAGCTTCGTTTTAAGAGGCAGAGAGAAGCGAATTGCTTTTCCACATGTTTTTACAGCCATGTGTGAAGGAGAACTCTAAGACAAAGGCTTATCTGAAGGCTTGTCTGGAGCCAGACAGCCTGTGCTCCCCAGACCTGAGCTCATCTCCCTCTGCTCAGCAAGAGCCTGGGGAGAGCGGAGGCGGGGCTGCTCTAGCCCCTGCTTCCCTAGGGTCAGTGCTGGGTCACAGGATGTACCTGAGGACAGTATAGCAGCCCAGGAAAGACAAACATTGTTTTTAGTAAGGAGATACTGGTCTGCTTTGAAGGGACACAGGGAGGAAACCGTGGGAATGAAAGGGGAAAAGCTGGCATTCAGGCTTCCTGCTCACCACCAGAACCAATAAGGAGAGACAAGGGTTGAATCTTTATGGGCACTTTATTCAGATGCCAGCAATCTGAGAGGACAGTGGGTTACATACCCTCAAAAACCTTAACATCTCATCTCAAGGCAGCCTTTTTTATAAGGAGAAGAAAAGTATAGGTAAGGGGTTATTGCTTTTAAGATTCTCTCTTTGTCTTTCATCTTTCTTATTTTAATTATGATGTATCTTTTTGTGAGCCTCTTTGGAGTCATCTTGTTTGGGATTGTCTGTACTTCCTAGACTTACGTGTCTTTTTCTTTCACTAGGTTAGGAAAGTTTTCAGCTGTCGTTTCTTCAAATAGGTTCTTGGTTCCTTGCTCACTTTCCTCTCCTTATGGTGCCCCTATGGTATGGAAGTTGTCATGCTTCATGTTGTTCCAGAGGTCCCTTAGGTTCTTCTCATTTTAAAAAATTCTTTTTTTCTTTTTGCTGCACTGACTGCTTGTTTTCTGCTACCATTGTTTTCCAAATTGATGAGTCAGTCCTCTGCTTCATCTAGCCTGCTGATTTCTCCTAGTGTATTCCTCGTATCTGACTGGCTGTCTTTTATGGTGTCTGTGTCCTTTTTTATGCTTCTATCTCTTTATTGAAGTTCTCACTCAGTGTTTGGGCATCCTTTTAACTATCCTTTTGAACACTGTATTTGGTAGCTTGCTCGTCTCTATTTCATCTACTTTTTTTTTTCCTGAAATTTATCTTTTTCTTTCTTTGGGGCATTTTTCTTTGTCTCCTCATTCTGGCTGCTTCCGTGTGTTTGTTTCTATGTATTAGAGCTGCCATGACTCCCAGTCTCGGTAGGGTAGCCTGATGCAGTAGGTGTCCTGTGTGGCCCACTGGTACAGTCTCCCTGAACACCTGAGCCAGGTGATCTAGGAATGTCCCTTGTGTGGGTTATGTGGGCCCTCCTGCTGCAGTTGAGTCTTGTTTGCTGTTGGCTTCTCTGTGGGTGGAGCTATCCCACTGCTTGGCTGCAAGGATGGACCCCAACTGCAACATGTTTGTTGCTGTGTGGAAGCTGGCTCCACACAGCTCATGTTGCCCTAGCAGGGCCTGCTACCTGCTGAGATCTCCCTTCCTGTGTGCCATGTGTGGAGCTAGCCGGGTCGTGCTCTGGCATGGTCAGAAACACTGGGATATTGGTTCTGGGGCCTATTATGTGGGACTCCAGTGGCGTCAAGTGCTGCCTGTGACCGGCCCTGATCTACCTGTTTGGAATTCCAAAGTGATCCAGTTCGTGGTGCCTCTGCTGGGCCTGGGTATGCGTGAGGAGCCAGTTCTCACCAACACCAAGGTGGGGGCGGGGGCAGGTCAGCAAAAGGCCTAAGTTTCCCTGAGATCTGGCTCCACCTGCTGCAAGCAGTCTGTTAGGCTCAGTCACCTAAAGAGCCTCTGGTGATACACAGGTTGCATGAGGGAGGCTCTCAGTCACCAGGCAGAGGCAAGTGGTGTTCACCAGGCTAATAGAGATTCGAACTCAGTGCCACTGCTAGGTTTGTGGCCACTTGGGGCACACCAAGGTCAGATGCCTCCCATGGTGGGGCAGGGCCTCAGGGCTTCATCAGAGCGAGGCTAGCAGTGTTTGCCAAGCCAAACCAACGATGGTTTGGCTGTGTGAAGGGAGGGCTCCACACAGGAACGGTGGTGCCAGTATTGCATGAAAAGGAAAAATGGCCTCTGCCCAAGAGCCACACAACTCGATTTTTCCAAGTCTCCTCACACCTCCTGGAGAGTGTCGAACTGGGGGACCAGGCTGGCCTCAGCCCACTGACAGTATCGCATAGTGGAAGCTCAGCACAGCCAGGGCACTGGGAGTTAGGAGGGTGGAGCTAGTGGTTCTCTGGCGGAGAGTGGGTTGCCACTGCCTGCTCTGGCCCACTGGGGCAGGAGGGCATTGCTGCTCTAAAGATGGCATTGTTCTGGCCTGTGCAGGAGTCTGGCGCGACCCTGGCCCAGGGGTCAGGACGGTACTGCTCCGGCAGCTGGGCCGCTACTCTGGTCCATGAGGGGGTCATGGTGCCAGGTCTCCACACATTTGGCAGAACATCATTCTGAAAAAATAAAATGCATGTGCATCTTCCTACAGAACAAACAAAAACTTTATTTAAAAAATAAGTCAGAAAGAGAAGAAGAATTCAGCAAAGAGAGTCTGGAAGGCATTAAGCGGTTGAGTCAGCTCCATGAGAAGAGAATCTCCACTGGGTACCTGGGTAGGGGTGCACCTGCCGGCAGGAGGGTGTGACAGTGTCTACAGAAGGCTTCTGTTAAAAGTGAGAATGGTGCTACATCTAAAAAGGAACTCTTTAACATTTTCCAGCGTTACTGAGTTACAATTAACATATAAAACTGGATGTATTTAAGTTGATTAATGAGATGTGTTGGTATATGTATTTATGGTGACTTGACTCCCGCAATTAGGCTAGTTACCCCACCCATGTTCTCGCGTAGTTACCTTTCTCTTAGGTGAGAACAGTGAAGATCTCCCAGCAAATTTCAACGGCACAGTGCTGCATTATCCACTACAGCTACCACACCATTCGTTAGGCCCCCAGGACTTACTCATACTCATTATAGGGATCTCCCTGTGAACATATGTGTAATGCAAACAAGATATTTCTTAATTACACACAAAATTTGACAATGGTTCCAAAATATCATTAAATACCTAAAGTTCATGTCTTCCTAATTGTAAAACTATTAATTTTTGATAATGTGCTTCTCTTACATCTTGCAGAAGTCATCAATGAGAGGTTGGCTATCTCTTTGTCGCTTAGTTGTATTTTTTCAGGAGTTTTGATCTGTTCTTTCGTTTGGACCATTTTTTTTTTTTTGTCTTGACGCACCTGTTACATTATGAGGGGCAGAGCCTTAGGTATTCACCCTGGAGGGGTAACCCATGTCACTGTGTTGTGATGCTGTCTGTAGGGAAGGGGTCCGAGAGGGAACAATGGTACTAGCTCCGCTTGCTGCCAGCTTTCAGTCACTCCCCCACTTCCCACAAGCAAATTGGGCCCTTGTGGTGCTGATTCCCAGGTGGGTGGGCTTGTGTATGTTCTAGAACCCTGTGGGTCTCTCCAGTGAACTCTCCTGTGAAGCTGGGAGTTTCTTCCACTGCAGCTTCAACCCCCACAGGTGTTTTTAATCAGTGGTTTGAGGCTTTATTTCCCTGCACTGGAGCTCTGGGTTGCATGGTCTGCCTCACACCCCAATTGTTCCTCCCGGTTTATCTGTGTAACAGGGTGCAGCCAAGAGGGGGGCCCCAAAAAGGGAGTTGGAATGGGGCCCAGAACTCAGGGTGTCCAGGAAATATTAGAAAGACATATAAGATGTCCTCACCCCTTTCCCCTCAGGTGTGAATTGGGGGAAGGGACAAATGGAGCAGGGCCATTGAGTTGTTTTGCATAGCAACAGTTTTGCAGATAAGCTCCAGAATGGTCATTTAACATATCTATAACCTTTAACTGGTCTTATAGATATGTTAAACAGCTGTGGCCATGCTCTGAGCCAGGGGGATGGAAAGGACTTCCCCCAGGATGTGACTGGGTGAGGAACCCCAAGTTAAAGTGCCTGCGTGGGAGCTTGGAGAAGATTGGCTCCAGAAAATGAGGACACGCCTGCCCAAACTCATGATGGCATCCCAATAACCTTGGAAATATACGGGAATGCTGGCAGGTGTAACCGATTGTAGGAGGAGTCGGAAATAGGGCTGCAGAGGAGGTTTGGTGCTGGTATTTAAACGGAGACGCGGCAGCCATTAGAGAGATCCATGTGGTTTCACCAGAGTGCAGGACCCACAGCTCTATGAGGGAAAATCACCACATGGCTTTAGCAGAGAATTGCCACTCGGCTTTGCCCGAGTGGAGACCCTTTCGCAGCTTTGCCAGAGGGAGAGATTCCATGTGGTTTCACCAGAGTGCAGACCCCTGCAGCTTTGGTGAAGAGCGAGAACCACGAGGCTTTGCCAGAGTGGGGACCCCTTCCCCACAGCTTTGGTAAATGAGGGACCACGTGGCTTTGGGGTGCTCCCTTTGGCTGCATGGCCTGGGAACAAGAGAGACTTTGCTTAGAAGAAGGGTGAAAGAACTCTTGCCAGTAGGCCATGAGAAGGTGCCACATGGCTTCAGATTAACCAGAGATCCTGCCTAGACGACGACACAGCTGACGGTGTCAAGAGCCTGGATCCCAGACATTTGCTTCTCTTCCTTGCAATTATGGTACCCTGAATTAGGGCAGAGGGAGATAAGAAGCATTGTGGGCGTCTGTGAGTATCCTAAAGGACTTTGATATTTTAATGTAGATGTTAGGTTGCTACTTTAACTCTGTATTGTATTAAATAAACATTTCCTTTTCTTTTCACAAATCTCTGGCTTTGAGAGACATCTTTCCATAAGGCGGCGGACAATAACGGACCTTTCTGTTGCTCTGTAACAGTTTTGGGGGGCTCATCCGGGATCTGAATTGCCCGTGGCAGACCGACACCCTCAGGGGTGAGAAAGTGAGACTGGAAGTTTTTTGCTTGTCTCGAGAATTTTTCTGTTGCTCGGTAACATCTGCACACTAATGTGGGACCTCCTGCTCCACCAGCCACCGCTATAGCCTTGCTAGCCAGCTGCAGCCTTGCGCACCCTGCTCCACAATCTCGCACTGGGTCTGCCAGCCACCACCTTTCCCTCCCTGGTCCTTCAGCTGCTGCCTTGCCCTGGGTCCTCTCCACGTGCCCATCTCCACCCCTCCTACCGGTCTGGATGAGGGTGTCTTCTTTAACTCCTTGGTTGTCGGATTTCCATACAGTTCGATTTTCTGTCAGTTCGGATTGTTTTTTGTTTTTAAATTGTTGTTGTCCTTCTTTTGGTTATGCAGGGAGGCACAGTGTGTCTACCTACACCTCCATCTTGGCCGGCAGTCTGCACAGTTTTTGATCCATTCATTTACTGATGGGCACTTAGACTATTTCCAGTACTTGGCTATTATGAATAATGCTGCCATGAATAGTGGGGTGCATAGGTTCTTATGGATTGGTGTTTCAAGGTTCTTAGGGTTTAATCCCCACAGTGGAATTGCTGGATCGAAAGGCAATTCCATTTTTAGTTTTCTGAGGAAATTCCACACTGCTTTCCACAGTGGCTGCACCAGTCTGCATTCCCACCAACAGTGCACTAGGGTTCCCTTTTCTCCACAACCTTGCCAACACTTGTTTGTTGATTTATGGATGATAGTCATTCTGACAGAGATGAGATGTAATCTCATTGTGGTTTTTATTTGTATTTCTCTGATGGTTAGTGACATTGAGCATCTTTTCATATGTCTTTTGGCTTCTGTATGCCCTCTTTGGAGAACTGTCTATTCAGGTCCTTTGCCCATATTTCATTTTTAAAATTTTTAATTTTTGTTGTTGTTCAAGTACAGTTGTCTCCATTTTCCTGTTTTGCCCATTTTTTAATTGAATTGTTTGTCTTCCTGGTGTTAAGTTGTAGGGAATTATTGTGCCTGTTAAGGGGTTGAGAGTAAGGGTCTGACATTGTGGAAATGATGTTTGGGCCTGGTCCTCGGCCTCTAGGCATTAAATGTCCTTGCATTGTCCTGCCTTCCTTGCTATCAGATCGTTCCCAAGGGAAGTTCAAAGGAATACTTAAACAATGGACCTATCAGGATGTTTACTGTTGCAAAGTACCCCTGTGGTTAAGCCTGTAAGAGCTTTTAAGCTTTATAGCTTACATATAAATCCTGTGCTATTTTTAGACTTTTCTAGTTGCCTATATATACAATTGTACTCGTTAATAAATTCGCCTTTTGCCAGCAGAGCAACTGGTCGCTTCCTCTTTTCAGTCCGTCACTGCGC
>PVKU01004631.1:0-130005 GCA_004027475.1 Anoura caudifer | reverse complement strand
TAAGTCATATGAGTTCTTTATATATTTTGGAGATCAAACCCTTGTCCAAGGTATCATTGGCAAATATGTTTTCCCATACAGTTGGTTCCCTTTTCATTGTGTTGACATTTTCTTTAGCCATGTAGAAGCTTTTTAATTTGATAGAGTCCCAATTGTTGATTCTTCCCTTTATATCCCTTGCTCTAGGGGACATATCAGTGAAAATATTGCTGCGTGGAATATATGAAATTTTCCTGCTTATGTTCTTCTCTAAGACTTTTATGGTGTCACGACTTATATTTAAGTCTTTTATCCATCTTGAGTTTATTTTGGTGTATGGTGTAAATTGGTGGTCTAGTTTCATTTGTTGCATGTACTTGTCCAGATCTCCCAACACCATTTATTGAAGAGGCTATTTTTACTGCACTTTATGTTCCTGCCCCCTTTGTCAAATATTAGTTGACCATAGAGGGATGGGTTTATTTCTAGGCTCTCTATTTTATTCTATTGGTCTATGTGTCTGTTCTTATGCCAGTACCAGGCCATTTTGATTATAGTGGCCTTGTAGTACAGTTTGATATCAGGTACTATGATCCCTCCTACTTTGTTCTTCTTTCTCAAGATTGCTGAGGCTATTTGGGGTCATTTATGGTTCCATGTAAATTTTTGTTCTATGTCTGTGAAATATGTCATTGATATTTTTATGGAGATGGTGTTGAATTTATAGATTACTTTGGGTAGTATGGGCATTTCAATGTCAATTCTTCCAATCCATGAACATGGTATATACTTCCATTTATTTGTACCTTTCTTAATTTCTTTCCTCAGTGTTCTATAGTTTTCTTTAAAAAAATATTTTATTTATTTATTTTTAGAGAGAGGGGAAGGGAGAGAGAAAGAGAGGGAGAGAAACATCAATGTGTGGTTGCCTCCCACACACCCCCAACTGGGGTCCTAGGTTGGGGTCCCACAACCTAGGCATGTGCCCTGACTGGGAATAGAATCACTCAATCCACTGAGCCACACCAGCCAGAGCTATAGTTTTATGAGTACAGGTCTTTTACCTCCTTGGTTAAGTTTATTCCTAGGTATTTTATTTTTCTTGTTGCTATAGTAAGTGGGACTTTTTTTCCTAATTTCTGTTTCTGATATTTCATTGTTAGTGCATAAAAAAATGTCTTTGATTTCTGAGTATTGACTTTGTATCTTGCTGTTTCACCAAATTCATTTATTGGATTGAGTAGTTTTTGTTGGAGTCTATACGGTTTTCTGTGTAAACTATCATGTCATCTGCTAATAATGACAGATTTACTTCCTCCTTTCCAATTTAGATGCCTTTTATTTTTTCTTCTTGTCTGATCATTGTGGCTAGAACTTTTGTGGATTGCTTACTGCCAGTCTCTATATAAATACAGGACTGATTTTCATGTGATAAAAATAAAGCTTTCTGAAACTTGCTGAATTTTTCTCTTTTTTAATGAAGAAGCTGAATGTTTTATTATTAAACTTTCTTGTTTTCCTGCAGGGCAGCTGCTTCATTATATAAAAATCACATGAGCAAACTGAGTATATTCCTAAATTAAGACAGCATTGTTTGTGGGCAGAGGAAAGATGGTAGCATGATAAGAAGGAGCAGATTCCACTTCCCCTACACATGGGAGAAAAACCTAGCAGATCTACGGAGGAACAGAACAAATAGCCAACAGTACCACAGCATATATGAAAATAGGAGATAAAAAATTGTAGCAGACATTGAAATACCAGGCAGTAAGGAGAGTACTTCAGGACAATAAGGGCCAAGGTATTAGCGCAGAGACCAGGGCAGCTGAAGCTCCGGGCCTGGTGCTTGGCGGGTCTGCCACAGGACTCTAGGGAGGGAACCAGGTCAACCGCTCCCTTCCCAACCAAACAAGGTTGGAGCAGCACTGGGAGAGACCTGGTTGCTTGAAGTTGCAGAGAGAGGAGTTAAGGTCCGAGTGACAAACACACAGGGGCTGTGATCATCCACAAATAGCCCTGGGAGGAGTGTAGCCCAAGCCCGTACGACCAGAGGCGCCCATGCAACCAGAGGTGCCTGCAACCAGAGGAGAGAACTTGGTGGAAGACCCGGAGTTCACACCCATGAATCTACAGTGAATGCACACAATGCAGGAAACTCACAGAGCCCACACGCATAAACCCGGGGGTGCTTGATCCGTAGGAGTTCCAAACTCACACCCATAAACTCAGGAAACTGCGCGCTCCACAGGAAGCTCTGAAACCACACCCAACACCCTGCATGGAGAAGCGCCAGCTAGCTCTGGGGAGAGTGCATGGCTAGCCCTGGGGAGAGTTTGCGGCTAGCACCTAGGAGAGCAGCCCAAAGCTGACTGAGTGCTGAACAGAGAGAAAAGCAGTACCAGCCCCTCAGACCATTGCTGCCAGCAAGACCAGAAAAAACAGTTTGGCCAGTTTGAAACCAGTAAGAGGTTGGGGTTTTTATTTATTTATTTATTTATTTTATCCCTCAATTCCTTTTGCTTCTCTTTCCTTCTTTCTTGTTTTATTCTTTCTCCCTTTTTTCCAATTTTATCTCTTCTTCCCTCCTCTTTTTTCTTTTTTCATTTTTTTCTTTTCTCTTTTTAAATACCCATGAGTGAGACAAAAAAAGCTGGAACTGTGAAAAAAACAGGGTTGGAACCAAAGAGGGGGCATCTCAACAGGTCAAACAGTGGAAGCTGTGAACTCCAGGATACCTGAAGGAGAATGCACCACTGAATCTCACAGGTATTCTACCACAAAAGTTCACACCATAAACCCAGGCAGCCAGAACAGGTCAACTTAAGAAGCTGAAGCTAACAAGAAGAGTCTCACAAACAATGGGAAGACAGAGAAACAATCCCCAAATGAAAGGAAAGGAGGAAGCCCCAGAAAAAAATGCTAAATGAAACAGAGGCAACTGAACTATCAGATATTGAGTTCAAAGCAATGGTTGTCAGGAAGCTCAATGAGCTCACAATGAGCTACCAGAAACTACAGAGAAGCTACAATGAACTCACTGCAAATTATATCAACATGAAAAGGGAAATAGAAACTATCAACAAGGGCCAAGAGGAAATGAAGAATACAGTTTCTGAACTGAAGAACACAGTAGAAGGAATCAAAAGCAGGATCGATGAAGCAGAAGATCAGATCAGCGAGTTGGAGGGCCAAGTAGGAAAAAACATCCAGAAAGAGCAAGAAAAGGAAAAGAGGCTCAGAAAGAATGAAGATGGATTAAGAGAAATGCAAGACAATATGAATTGTAATAATATCCGTATAATAGGGATAACAGAAGAAGAAGAAGAGCAAGGGATAGAAAACCTATTTGAAAAAGTCATGATGGAAAACTTCCCTAATTGGATGAGAGAAAAAGTCACACAAATCCAGGAAACACAGAGAGTCCCAATCAAAAGGAACCCATAGAAGCCCACTTCAAGACACACCATAATTAAAATGGCAAAATTCCAAGACAAAGAGAGAATCTTAAAGGCAGCAAGGGAGAAACAGGAAGTAACATACAAGGGAGCCCCGATAATGTTAGCAGCTGACTTCTAATGGAAACACTCCAAGCCAGAGAGAATGGCAAGAAATATTCCAAGTAATGAGAACCAAAGGCCTGCAACCAAGACTACTTTACCCAGCAAGGCCCTCAATCAAGATTGGTGGCCAAATAAGGAGCTTCCCAGACAAAAGAAGTCTAAAAGAATACACCTTTACCAAACCAGTTCTGCAAGACATGGTAAAGGGACTGCTTTAATGAAAGGAGGAGAGAGAGAGAGAGATGGAGAGAGAGAAACACAAGTACAAAAATGGCAATGAATAAGTACCTATCAATAATAACCTTAAATGTAAATGGATTAAATGCTCCAATCAAAAGACATAGAATTGCTGAATGGATAAGAAAGCATGACCCACACATGCTGCCTACAAGAGACCCACCTCAGGACAAAAGACTTACACAGACTGAAATTGAAGGGCTGGAAACAAATTTGCCAAGCAATCAGACAGGAAAAAGAAGGCTGGGGTAGCAATATTCATATCAGACAAAACAGACTTCAAATGAAGAGCCGTAAAGAGAAACCCAGAAGGTCACATCATAATACTCAAGGGAAGAATCCACCAAGAAGACATAAGCATTGTAAATATATATGCGCCCAACATAGGAGCACCTAAACACATAAAGAAAATTTTAGAGGACTTCGAGAAAGATATTGACAGCAACACAATTATAGCAGGGGATTTTAAGACGCCACTGTCAAAAAGGGACAGCTCTTCCAAACAAAATATCAACAAAGATATTGTGGCATTCAACAATGCTCTAGATGAAATGGACTTAACAGATATATAGAGAGCCCTTCATCCCAAAGAACCTAAATACACATTCTTTTCAAATGCACATGGAACATTTTCAAAGATAGACCACATGATAGGACACAAAACAAGCCTCAGCCTCAACAAATTCAGGAAAACTGAAATCATACCAACCATTTTCTCGGATCACAAGGGACTGAAACTAGAGCCAACCCCAAGGAAAAATGCTATTAAACAATGAATGGGTCAAAAATGAAATTAGGGAAGAAATCAAAAAGTTTCTGGAAACAAATAAAAATGAACTCACAATAACCCAAAACTTATGGGACACAGCAAAGGCAATCCTCAGAGGGAAGTTTATAGCAATACAGGTCTACCTAAAAAACAAACATTTCGAACAAACAACCTAACCCTATGCCTACAAGAACTGGAGGAACAACAACAAAGACAGCCCAAAGCAAGAAGAAGGAAGGAAATAACCAAGATCAGAGCAGAATTAAATGACATAGAGACTAAAAGCACAATTCTAAGGATCAACGAATCCAGGAGCTGGTTCTTTGAAAGGATGAACAAAATCAACAAGCCTTTAAGCAGGCTCATCAAGAAAAAAAGAGAGAGGACCCAAACAAACACAATCAGAAATGAAAGAGGAGAGATTACAACTGACACCACAGAAATACAAAGGATTGTAAGAAATTACTATGAAGAACTGTATGCCAAGAAATTTGAAAACCTATGTGAAATGGACAAGTTTCTAGAAAAATATTATCTTCCAAAACTCACTGAAGAAGAAGCAGAAAGCCTGAACAGACAAATAATAACAGATGAAATTGAAGCAGTAATCAAAAAACTCCCTACACACAAAAGCCCTGGACCTGATGGTTTCACAGGAGAATTCTATAAAGCATTTAAGGAAGAGCTAACCCCTATCCTTCACAGACTATTCCAAAAAATCCAAAATGATAGAAGACTTCCAAACTCTTTTTATGGAGCCAGCATCATCCTAATCCCAAAACCAGATAAAGACACAACAAAGAAAGAAAACTTCAGGCCAGTATCACTGATAAACATAGGCGCTAAAATCCTCAACAAAATATTGGCAAACCGCATCCAACAATACATTAAAAAGATCATACACCATGACCAAGTGGGATTCATCCCAGGGATGCAAGGAGGGTTCAATATTCACAAATCAGTAAATGTAATACATCACATAAACAAAAGCAAAGACAAAATCACATGATCATATCAATAGATGCAGAAAAAACATTTGATAAAGTACACCACCCATTTATGATAAAAACTCTCAGCAAAGTGGGAATAGAGGAAGCATTCTTCAACATAATAAAGGCCATATATGAGAGACCTACAGCCAACATCATACTCAATGGGCAAAAACTAAAATCTTTTCCACTAAGATCAGGAATAAGACAAGGTTGTCCACTTCCACCACTTCTATTCAATATAGTATTAGAAGTCTTAGCCCCAGTGATTAGACAGGAAACAGAAATAAAAGGCATCCAAATTGGAAAGGAGGAAATAAAGCTATCATTGTTTGCAGATGACATGATAGTATACATAGAAAATCCTATAGACTTGGCCAAAAAACTGCTCAACATAATAAATGAATTTGGCCAAACAGCAGGATACAAAGTCAATATCTATAAATCAAAGACATTTTTGTATACCAACAATGAAACAGCATAAGGAGAAATCAAGAGAAAAATCCCATTTGATAAAAGAAAAGTAAAAAGCAAAAAGCAAAAAGAAAAAAGAGAAAAAAGAGAAAAAAAAAGAAAAAAGCAAAAAGCAAAAAGAAAAATAAAATACCTAGGAATAAACCTACAGTAAACCTAAACAAAGAGTATGCAGAAAACTACACAAAAAGAAATCAAGGAAGACACAAACAAATGGAAACATACCGTGTTCATGGATTGGAAGAATCAACATCATCAAAATGTCCATACTACCCAAAGCAATTTACAAATTCAATGCAATACCTATTAAAGTACCAATGACGGAGTGTCTTGACTTCTGGCCAAGATGAAGGCATAGGTGGACACACTGTGCCTCCTCACACAACCAAAATTAAGGACAACAAAGATTTAGAAACAAGAAAACACCCAGAACTGGTAGAAAATTGAACTGTACAGAAGCCTGACAACCATTCATCTAGACCGGTAAGAGGGGCGGAGTTGCAGCAGGAAAAGGTAGAGGTTGGAGGACCCAGGCACTCAGGCAGCAGTGACTGGCAGATCCCAGGCATGCAGGTGGAGGCTAGCAGACCCCGGGCACAGGGTGGCAACCCAGTGTAGACCCAGTGAGGCCGCCTAAGGCAACTGGCTGACCAGGTGGTCCCACATTCACATGCAGATAATCGAGCCAAAGGGGAAGCAGCAGAAGGGACTGGAATCCAAGAGAGAGTGGAGCAAGTGCCATTGTTCCCTCTCGGACCCCACCCCCACAAACTGCGTCACTTCCCAGCAACTGGGCCATCCTGCCCTGGAGAACACCTAAGGCTCCGCCCCTCACTGCATAACAGCCACGACCAGACCCCCCCCCAAAAAAAATAAAACACCCAAAAATGGCTCAAATGGGAGAACAAATCAGAGCCCCAGAACCAATTCATGTAAGTGACCAAGAGATAGCCAACTTATCAGATGCACAGTTCAAAGCCCTGGTGATCAGGATGCTCACAGAATTGGTTAATTTTGCTCACAAGTTAGATGAACAAATTGAAAGACTACATTAAGTGAAATGAAGGAAAATGCATAGGGAACCAATAGAGATGGGAGGAAAACTGGGACTCACATCAATGGAGTGGACTAGAAGAAAGAAGGAAACAACTAAACAGAAAACAAGGAAGAAACAAGAATTCAAAAAAATGAGGAGAGGCTTAGGAACCTCCACCACATCTTTAAACGTTCCAACATCTGAATTATAGGGGTACCAGAAGGGGAAGAAGAAGAGCAAAAAGTAGAAAACTTATTTGAACAAATAATAAAGGAGAACTTCCCCAATCTGGCAAAAGAGATAGACTTCTGGGAAGTCCAGGAAGCTCAGAGAGTCCCAAAGAAGTTGGACCCATGTAGGAACACACCAAGGCACATCATAACCACATTAGCCAAGATTAAAATGAAGGAGAGAATTCTAGAAGCAGCAAAGGATAAAGGCAGAGTCACCTACAAAGGAGTTCCCATCAGACTGTCAGCTGATTTCTCAAAAGAGACCTTACAGGCAAGAAGTGGCTGCAAAGAAATATTCTAAGTCATGAAAGCCAAGGACCTACATCCAAGATTGCTCCATCCAGCAAAGCTTTTATTTAGAATGGAAGGACAGATAAAGTGCTTCTCAGATAAGGACAAGTTAAAGGATTTCATCATCACCAAGGCTTTATTATATGAAATGTTAAAGGGACTTATCTAAGAGAAAGAAGATAAAAAACAGGACAGTAAAAAGACAGCAAATTCACAGTTATCAACAACCACACCTAAAACTAAAACAAACTAAGCAAACAACCCTAACAGGAACAAACACAGAAATGGAGATCACATGGAGAATTAGCAGCAGGGGAGCTGGAGGAGGAGAGAGGGGGAAAAGGTACAGAGAATAAGTAGCATAGATGGCAGGTAGAAAATAGATGGGGAGGCAAGAATAGTGTGGGAAATGTAGAAGCTAAAGATCTTATGACACATGGACATGGACTAAAGTGGGGGAATGTGGGTGGGAGGGGTGTGCAGGGTGGAGGGGAATGATGGGGGAGAAATGGGACAACTGTAATAGCATAATCAGTAAAATATATTAAAAATAAAAATAAAATACCAGTGTCTTAAAAAAATAAAAAATAATAAAGTACCAATGGTGTATTTCACAGACACAGAACAAGCACTTCAAAAATTTGTATGGAACCATAAATGACCCTGACTAGCTGCTGCAATTTTGAGAAAGAAGAGCAAAGTAGGAAGGATCACAATTCTGATACCAAATTTTATTACAAGGTCACTGTAATCAAAACAGCCTGCTATCAGCACAAAAACAGGCCCTTGGACCAGTGGAACAGAACAGAAAGCCCAAAAATAAACCCAATTCTCTATGGTCAATTAATATTTGGCAAAGGAGCAGCAACATAAAATGGAGTAAGAATAGCCTCTTCAGCAAGTGGTGTTGGGAGAACTGGACAGCTACATGCAAAACAATGAAACTCGAGCACCAACTTACACCATGCACAAAAATAAATTCAAGGTGGATAAAAGATTTAAATATAAGCCGTGACGCCATTAAAGTCCTAGAGGAGAACATAGGCAGGAAAGTCTCAGATATTTCATGCAGCAACATTTTTACTGATATGTACCCTAGAGCAAGGGACATAAAGAAAAGAATAAACAAATGGAATCTCATCAGAATAAAAAACTTCTGCATGGCTAAAGAAAACAGTATTAAAATAAAAAGAAAACTGACTGTATGGGAAAACATATTTGCCAATGATACTTCAGACAAGGGTTTAATCTCCAAAATATATAAAGAAGTTATACAACTTCACTCTAAGAAGACAAGCAACCCAATTAAAAAATGGGCAAAGGACTTGAACAGACACTTCTCTAAGGAGGACATACAGAGGATCCAGAGACAGATGAAAAGATGCTCAGTGTCACTAGCTATCAGAGAGATGCAAATTAAAACCACAATGAGATACCACTTCACACCAATCAGAATGGCCATCATAAACAAAGCAACAAACAAGTGTTGGTGAGGTTGTGGAGAAAAGGGGACCCTAGTGCATTGTTGGTGGGATTGCAGACTGGTACAACCATTATAGAAAACAGTATGGAATTTTCTAAGAAAACTAAAAATGGATCTGCATTTTGACCCAGCAATTCCACTGCTAGGATTATATCCTAAGAACCCTGAAACACCAATCCAAAAGAACCTATGCACCCCAACGCTCACAACAGCAAAATTTACAATAGCCAAGTGTTGGAAGCAACCTAGGTGCCCATCAGTAAATAAATGGATCAAAAAACAATGGTACATCTACACAATGGAATTCTATGCAGCAGAAAGAAAGAAGAAGCTCCTACCCTTTGCAACAGCATGATGGAACTGGAAAGCATCATGCTCAGCAAAATAAGCCAGGTGGTGAAAGACAAATACCATATGATTTTACCTTTAACAGGAACCTAATCAACAAAACAAACAAACAAGCAAAATATAACCAATGACACTGAAATTGAGAAGAGGCTGACAGTCACCAGGGGGAAGAGGGGAGGGAGTTTCAGGGGAAAAGGGGGAGGGTTTACAGGAACAAGTATAAAGGACACATGGACAAAAGCTAGAGGGGTGGAAATAGGAGGGAGGTGGGGAGGGCAGGGGTGGTGGGATGGGATGGGAGTAAAAGACAGAAAACTGTACAAGAACAACAATTAAAATGGAAAAAAAAAGATAGTATTGTTCATCATCTGACACTGTACCAACTAACAAAAACACTGCCAGTTATTTACAATGGCATGATCATTAAGCATATTGACCCAAATCCAGAGACAGATGTAAACAAGTAACAATAGTATGTAAGGTTTAAGATAACAATGTTATCCCTGAATTACATAATTTTTATAACTAGATTTTACCACAGATAATTTCAGAAATTCTGAATATTGTAACTTTAACCTAGCCTAAAAATCATAGGATGTTGTGGGAAAGAGACGTTGTGTTTAATCTGTGATCATTTATTAGACAGTTAAAGGGTATTTTCTTCCAACAGCATTGTTGTAGTTTCTCTTTCCATTGGTATCACTAAAGGTTGCTACTTTAAATCTTTTATCCACCGCTAATTTGATACAACTATGCTAGATTAAGTTGTTTCATACTATTTTCTTTAGGAGGGGTCCCATTTTCACTCCTCCATAGATTTTAGGCAATTCTCATTTACTCCTCCACTCATCAGTTCTTCTGGTTCTGAAGGGCACTCGGTATCATTCTGAGTAGCCAGTCATCTGCCTAACAAGATTTGTTGACAAGTCCTTGATATTCTACAAGAGCTTCACTAATTTTCAGTTACTGCCGCTGACATAGGAAAATGGGGTTCATGAGCAGCTTTCACTCATTTTCCAAAGCTCCAAACTCATTTTGCTTGTTCAGTTCTGTCCGAATTTCAGGCAGACTACAGTAAACAATATCTCTTGAAGCTTCCTGTGAAAATTGCTCATTCCCAGTGTTCCAATACCATTTTCTGTTGTTATCCATTCACGTTTCTCTGAATTTATGCACAGAGTATAGATTGGGGCCGGTGCATAGCACGTGGACAGTGCTGGTCCTCAGGTGCCAGAGCCCCAGCAGGCAGGGTGTTGCGGTGCTGAGGGCAGCAAGCAAGCTGGCAGGGCCAGGCTGCATGCTCCTCTTGGAGCAACATGTTCACAGGAGTATCTGCTGAATTTCTTTGTTAGCTGTAACAGTTTTTGTGGATTCTTTAGCATTTTCTATATATAAAATCATGGCATCTTTGAATTGGGTTGATTTACTTCTTCCTTATCTTTTGAACGATTTTTATTCCTTTTCCTTGCCTAATTGCTCTGGCTATATTCAATATATAGTCAACCGAAATGATGAAAGTGGGCATCTTTATCATCTTGCTGATGTTTGAAGACATCTTTCAGTTTTTAACATTGAGAATTACATTAGCTGTGGGTTTTTCATAAATTCTCTTACCATGTTGGGGGAATTATATTCTATTCCTAGTTTTTAAAGTATACTCATCATGAAAATAAGTTGAATTTTCTAAAATATTTTTATTGCATTAATTGAGATAATCATGTGATTTTTTTCTTTTTCTTTAATCTGATGTATTACACTGATTTTTGTATGCTGAACCATCCTGGTATTCTTAGCATAAATATCATTGATCATGTTGCATAATCCTTTTAATTCAAGGTAGGATTGTTTGGTAAAATTTTGTCAAAAAATTTGCATCTATATTCACAAGGGATATAAGTCTATTGATTTATTTTCTTGTATGTCTTTGTCTGATTTTGATACCAGAAAAATAATGACCTCACAGAATGAATTAGAAAGTCATCCCTCCTCTTCTATTTTTTGGAATAGTTTTAGAAGTTTGGTGTTAATTCTTTAAATGATCGTGGAATTCACAACAATGCTCTCTGATACTGGGCATTCCTTTCTTGGAAAATTTTATTAACTCATTGTCCCCTTATTATAGGTATATTTGATACAGAGAGATCTGATCAGATCACTGGTGAGGAGTTGGGAGGGGCCCCAGGAGGAGGTTGTCCAAGGCAATGGTATACAGCCTAGGATGGGATTGGCTGATATGCTGAATGCCTCCAGGATGCATGGAATTATGGGCCAGAAGATTAAAAATGAGGGCAGAGACTGACTCTCAGGCACTCTTTCTCAAGGATGTCTGGAAGATTGTGCTGCAGCTACCTGAGTTTCCCAATGGGCAGTATTATGGATGGGAAGGATCTCCGGGCACAGCCTGGGGTTGGGCTGGCCTGGCAGAGGATGGCAGGACTGTTGTTCTTTGAGTGTTCTAGAGGGGATAGGCTGTGAGGCAGAATCCTGTCATTCTTCCAAAATTGTGTAGCTTTTGGATCTTATGTTGTTTTAGTCTGTAAATAATTCCTATAGAAATAAGACAAAACTAACACGGAATGATAGAACTCAGGTATTAAAGATTTTAGCCTTAACTGATAGGCTTCAGTGATTGAAGCTGTAAGTGACTAATTCTTGTGGAAAGCAGTTATTCCAAAATTGTGTAGCTTCTGAATAAAGACTCCTTTTTTTTATGACCAATCCTTTGCCTCTGGGTTTTTGCCTAGATGGTGGCAACAGGCAGCAGGACTCCACTTGCTGTTCAGTAACATATTCAGATTGTCCATTTTTTGTCTCGAGACTATTTTAATAGTTTGTCTTTCTCAGATTTTGTTTATTTCACATAAGTTACCTTGTCTGATATAGTGCAACTGTTTATAATATTCTCTTATCATAATTTGTTTGTTCAAGGTAAGTAGTGATGTCCCACTTTCACTTCTGATTTTGTAATTTGAGTTTTATTTCATCTTAGTCAATCTAGTTGAAGTTTTATTATTTTTGCTGACCTTTCAAAGAAACTGTGTGCAGTTTGTTGATTTTTTTCTATTGGTTAATATTATTTCATTTATCTCTTCTCTAATCTTTATTTTCTTCCTTCCTCTATCCTTGTATTCAGTCATCTTTTTCTAGTTACATTATTAAATGTTACATTATTAATGAGATTTTTCTTTTTTTCTTATGTAGAGTTTTATAGTTATAGCTTTTCCCTCCAAGTGCTGCTTGTGCTGTATCCATGAGTGTGGTATAGTTTTTTGCTCCTCTGAAAATATTTTTCTAATATTTTTCATCATTTCTTCTTTGACCAATGGTAGTTAGAGTGTGTCATTAATTCCACGTATATGTCAGTGTTTGCTTATACATTTTTAAAGTTTCCTTTATTGTAATGGGATAAGATAGTTTTGGTGGTTAGCCAATTTCTAGAGAAAGTAGACAGCTTGCCTGGGGGAGTAGCATTCCAATGGAAACCAGCTATCCCCATACTCGTCCCTCTCTTTATTGAGCCCTCCCATTCTAGTCACTACCTTTCAGACCTAATCACTCAGGGACATTGGCAAAAAAACAGGTCATAGCCCCGACACCCTCCAGCATGTAAAATTATCCAAACTCATCAAGTCGAAGTATGCTTATTCTTCCTCACTTTTTTTTCTGGTCATAGAAACCACAACAAACCTCTTGCCAGTGTTTCTTTTTGCTTATTGGACCTGCTAAGTGACTCCAGGGCTTTCCTGTGGCTCCTTGTGGCAGCATAGCCCTCCCCTTGGAGTTGGTGTGTTTGATACATGACCTTTTCCATGGCACTTGTCTCCTGAACTATTGACCTTCTTTCAGTTAAACAACAGCACAGCCTATATTTTAAAGGCTGTGGGTTTACTTCATTTTTAGTGTTATTCAGAAATTTTACTCCTTTCTAAGTCTAATATCCCCCTTCATTGATGTTTTCACAAATTATACTGCTTTATGCATTTACTTTTAAATTATATAGAAAAGCATTTCTTTACAATTTTTCTTTATATGGTTTTGAGTTGATGTCTATTGTTCTTTAATTTCTGACTGATAGACTGTATAGATTATCTTGTAAGGCATATATCTACTAGCAACAAACTCCATCAGCTTTTCTTATCTGAAAATATCTTAATTTTTTTTTTAGAATAGTGTTACCAGATTTAGAATTACCTGTCTTCTTGTTCCCATGGTTGTGGCAGCTAATTCAGCTGTTAATTGAATTAAGTATTCCTTATATACAATGAACATTTTCTCCCTTGCTACTTGTAGGTTTTTCTTAGTCTGTCCTTTAACAGTTTAATTATAGAGCATTTTAATTTACATTACTGTGCTTTTATACTTATTTAAGTCCACTGAGTTTTGGATCTGTAGATTCATGTTTTTTATTAAATTTGAACATTTTTAAGCTTTATTTTATTAAATGTTCTTTAAGTGTCATTGTCTCTATTTATTTTTATTATTTTTTCTTTCTGTTGCTTAGACTGAATAATTTCAATAGACCCTTCTTCAAATGTGCTTACTTTTGCTTTCTTATCAGAAAATTAGCAAAATGCTATTTTATTGGATTTTACAGATGTTAATTTTTATCATATTTTCCATTACCATTTATACTCCTTATACACCCTCCTCCCCTCAGTCACCACACTGTCATCCATGTCAATGAGTCTGTATGTGTTGACCTTTTTAGATGCAGTGTTCACTTGCTTTCTGTAAATATTTTCCCAGTCTGACAGTTAATTCTTACTGTTTCTGCTCATCATTTTGGTGTTTATACAAAGGGATGGGCCCTTGGAGCTACTACTCCTCCATTTTAAGTCTTACTCAATAAATTTAGTTTTATAGTTTTTTTTCACTTTCTAATGTTTATATTTTAATGTTCAGTATTTATATTATTTATTTGTAGGTATGCATTTTAATTTAAATTATATTTTATTGTTAATGCTATTATAGTTGTCCCAATTTTCCCCTTTTGCCCCCTCCACTCAGTCCCCCCACACTCCTCCCTCAGGCCACCACCACACCATTGTCCCTGTCCATGAGTTATGTGTCTATGTTCTTTGGCTAATTCCTTTACTTTCTTTTATCCAGTCCCCCTACCCTCAACCAACAGCTGTCAATCTGTTCCATGTTTCTATGCCTCTGATTCTATTTTGCTTGTTAGTTTATTTTGTTCATTGAATTCCACATTTCACTTATAGTGAAATCACATGGTATTTATCTTTCTCTGACTGGTTTATTTCACTTAGCATAATAATCTCTAGGTCCATCCAAGCTGTCACAAAAGGTAAGAAAATTTCCTTCTTTTTCACAGCTGAGTAGTATTCCATTGTGTAAATGTACCAGTTTTTTAATCCACTGATCTACTGATGAGCACTTATGCTGTTTCCAAACTTGGTGATTATAAATACAGCTGCTGTGAACATAGGGGTGCATATATTCTTTTAAATTGGTGTTTTGGGATCCTAAGAATAATTTCCCAGAAGTGGAATCACTGAATCAAAAGGTAGTTTCATTTTTAATTTTTTGAGGGAACTTTACACTATCTTCCACAGTGCCTGCACCAACGTGCATTCCCACCAACAGTTCACAAGGTTTCCCCTTCCTCCACATCCTTGCCAGCACTTATTTTGTTGATTTATTGATGGTGGTCATTCTGGCAGGTGTGAGGTGATACCTCATTGTGGTTTTAATTTGCATCTCTCTGCTAGTGATGTTGAGTAGTTTCTTCATACGTCTATGGTTCCTCTGTATGTTCTCCTTGGAGCAGTGTCTGTTCAGGTCCCTTGTTCATTTTTAAATTGGATTTTTTATCTTCCCAGTGTTGAGTCATGTAAATCTTTATATATTTTAGGAATTAAATCATTATCAGATGTATCATCGGCAAATATGTTCTCCCATAGAGCAGATTCCCTTTTCATTTTAATGATGGTTTCTTTGGCAGAGCAGAAGCTTTTAAATTTGACATAGTACCATTTATCTTTTTTCTTTGTTTCCTTTGCCCTAAGAAATATATCTGCAAAAATGTTGCCATGTGATATATGAAATTTTACTATGTTTTCCTTTACAATCTTTATGGTATCACAACTTATATTTGTCTTTTATCTATTTTGACTTTATTCTGGTATGTAGTGTTAGCATTCAATTTTTCAAAATAGTGTTCAATTTTTTTGCACATACCACTCCAGTTTTCCTAACTAGACTGAAGAGACTGTCTTCACCCTATTGTATACTTTTGCCACATTTGTCAGATATTAATTGACCATAAAGGGGTTGTCAGGCTCTCTGTTCTGTTCCATTGATCTGTATGTCTGTTTTTATGCCAGTAGCAGGCTGTTTTGATTACAGTGGACTTGTAGTATAGTTTGATATCAAATATTGTGATCCCTCCAACTTTGTTTTTTTTTTTCAAGATTGCTGAAGCTATACAGGATTTTCTTTTTGTTCAATATAAATTTTTGACATATTTGTTCATAATGTGTAAAATAGACCATTGGTATTTTCATAGGGATTGCACTGGGTCTATAGATTGTTTTGGATAGTATGGACATTTTCATGATATTAATTCTTCCAACCCATGAACACAGTACATGCTTTCACTTGTTTGTATCTTTCTAGACCTTTTTTTTCCTTCAGTGTCCTATAGTTTTCCAAGTAAATGTCTTATACCTCCTTGGTTAAATTCATTCCTACATACCTTATTTTTTTGTTGTGTAAATGGAATTGTTTTCTTAATTTCTCTAATAGTTCATTATTGGTGTATAGAAATGCCATTAATTTCTGAGTATTGATTTTGTATCATGCTATTTTGTAGAATTCATTTATGAGGTCTAGTAGTTTTTTGGTGGACTTTATAGGGGTTTCTATCTGTAACATCATGTTGTCTGTGAATAATTGCAGTTTTACTTCTGCCTTTCCAATTTCGATGCCTTTTATTTCTTGTTCTTGTCTGATTGTTGTGGCTAGGACTTTCAGTAGTATGTTGAATAAGAGCAGTGAAAGCAGACATCCCTGTCTTGTTCCTCATCTTAAGGCAAACACATTCCGTTTTTGCCCATTGAGGATAATTTTGGCTGTACTTTTTGTATATGGCCTTTATTATGTTTTGGTATGTTCCCTCCATTACCATTTTGCTCAGAGTTTTTATCATCAATGGGTGATAAATTTTAACAAATGCTTTTCTGCATCTATTGATATATCATGAGATTTTTATCTTTCAGTTTTTATGTGATGTATCACATTTATTTATTTGTGATATTCCACCAACCTTGCCTCCCTGGGATAAATCCAACTTGATCATAGTGTATGATCCTTTTCATGCATTGCTGTATTTGGTTTACTAATATTTTGTTGAGGACTCAGCTTTTATGTTTATCAGGGATGTTGGCCTATAATGTATTAATGTATTTTAAATGTATTTTATTGATTATGCTATTACAGTTGTCCCATTTCCCTCTTCATTTCCTTCCACCTGCATACCCCATCCCACCAGCACTACCCCCTTTAGTTCATGTCCATATGTCACAAGTTCTTTAGCTTCTACATTTCCCACACTCTTCTTGCCCTCCCCCTATCTATTTTCTACGCACCTTCTATGCTACTTATTCTCTGTACCTTTTCGCCCTCTCTCCTCCTCCCATTCCCCTGTTGCTAACCCTCCATGTGATCTCCATTTCTGTGTTTGTTCCTGTTAGGGTTGTTTGCTTAGTTTGCTTTTGTTTTGGGTGTGGTTGTTGATAACTATGAGTTTGCTTTCTTTTTACTGTCCTATTTTTTATCTTCTTTTTCTTAGATAAGTCCCTTTAACATTTCATATAATAAGGGCTTGGTGATGATGAACTCCTTTAACTTGTCCTTATCTGAGAAGAGCTTTATCTTCCCTTCTATTCTAAATGACAGCTTTGCTGGATAGAGCAATCTTGGATGTAGGTCCTTGACTTTCATGACTTGGAATACTTCTTTCCAGCCCCTTCTTGCCTGGAAGGTCTCTTTTGAGAAATCAGCTGACAGTCTGATGGGAACTCCTTTGTAGGGGACTGTCCCCTTATCACTTGCTGCTTCTAGGATTCTCTCCTTCATTTTAATCTTGGCTAATGTGATTATGATGTGCCTTGGTGTGTTCCTCCTTGGGTCCAACTTCTTTGGGACTCTCTGAGCTTCCTGGACTTCCTGGAAGTCTATTTCCTTTGCCAGAATGGTGAAGTTCTCCTTTATTATTTGTTCAAATAAGTTTTCCACTTGTTGGTCTTCTTCTTCCCCTTCTGGTACCCCTAAAATTCAGATATTGAGATGTTTAAAGATGTGGTGGAGGTTCCTAAGCCTCTCCTCATTTTTTTGAATTCTTGTTTCTTCCTTCTTTTCTGTTTGGTTGTTTCTTTCTTCCTTCTAATCCACTCCATTGATTTGAGTCCCAGTTTTCCTCCCATCTCTATTGGTTCCTTGTGTATTTTCCTTCATTTCACTTAATGTAGCCTTTCATTTGTGTATCTAATTTGTGAACAAAATCAACCAATTCTGTGAGCATGCTGATCACCAGGGCTTTGAACTGTGCATTTGATAGGTTGACTATCTCTTTGTCGCTTACATAAATTGGGTCTGGGGCTTTGATTTGTTCTCCCATTTGAGCCATTTTTGTTTTTTGTTTTTTGGGGTTTTTTTTGGTCTGGTCACAGCTGTTTGTTGTATGGGGTGCAGCCTTAGGTGTTCCCCAGGACGGGGCAGCCCAGTTGCTGGGAAGTGATGCTGTACGTGGGGGCAGGGTCTGAGAGGGAACAATGGCACTTGCTCCACTCTCTCTCGGAATCCAGTCCCTTCTGCTGCTTCCCCTTAAGCTGGATTATCTGTGTGTGAATGTGGAACTGCCTGGTCAGCCAGCTGCCTTGTGAGGCCTCACTGGGTCTGCCTATTGCCACCCCGTGCCCAGGGTCTGCTAGCCTCTACCTGTGTGCCTGGGGTCTGCTAGCCGCCACCTACACACCTGGGATTTCCCAGCCATTGCTGCCTGCGTGCCAGATCCGCCAACCTCCACATTTTCCTGCCGCAACTCTGCCCTTCTTACCAGTCTGGATGAATGGTTGTTGGACATCCGTATAGTTGAATTTTCTATCAGTTCTGATTGTTTTCTTGTTTCTAAATCTTTTTTGTCCTTTATTTTGGTTGTGCAAGGAGGTACAGTGTGTCCACCTACGCCTCTATCTTGGCTGGAAGTCCTCCTCAGTTTTTTGAATTCTTGTTTCTTCATTCTTTTCTGTTTGGTTGTTTCTTTCTTCCTTCTGGACCACTCCATTGATTTGAGTCCCAGTTTTCCTATCATCATTATTGGTTCCCTGTGCATTTTCCTTCATTTCACTTATTGTAGCCTTTCAATTTGTTCATCTAATTTGTGAGCAAAATCAACCAATTCTGTGAGCATCCTGATCACCAGTGCTTTGAACTGTGCATCTGATAGGTTGGCTATCTCCTGGTCACTTAGATGAATTGGCTCTAGAGCTTTGATCTGTTCTCCCCTGTGAGCCATTTTTGGGTTTTGTTTTTTGGGGGGATCTGGTCATGGCTGTTACGTAGTGAGGGGCAGAGCCTTAGGTGTTCCCCAGAGCAGGGCAGTCCAGTTGCTGGGTAGTGACACTGTATGTGGGGGCGGGGTCCGAAAGGGAACAATGGCGCTTGCTCCGCTCTCTCTCTTATTTCAGTCCCTTCCACTGCTTTCCACAAGCAAATTGGGCCCTTCTGGTGCTGACTTCCATGTGAGTGGGCTTGTGTACATTCTAGGACCCTGTGGGTCTCTCCAACGAACTGTCCTGTAAGTCTAGGAGTCTCTCCTGGCACCTCAACCCCAACAAGTGTTTTCAATCAGACTTATTAGGTTTCATTTCCCAGCGCTGGGGCCCTGGGTTGTGAGGTCTGTCTCCCTCCCCATTTTTGCCTGGATTATCTGTGCGTGAATATGGGACCGCCTGGTCAGCCAGCCACCTTGCGCGGCCTCACTGGGTCTGCCCATTGCCACCCCACGCCCAGTGTCCGCTAGCCACTGCCTGCAAGCCTGGGGCTCCTGCACACCCAAGTCCGCCAGCCTCCACTTTTTCCTGCCACCACTCCACCCCTCTTACCAGTCTGAATGAATGGTTGTTGGACTTCCATACAGTTCAATTTCCTATCAGTTCTGATTGTTTTTCTTGTTTCTAAATCTTTGTTGTCCTTTGTTAGTTTTGGTTGTGCGGGGAGGCACAGTGTCCTCCTACGACTCCATCTTGGCTGGAAGTCCTGGCCTATAATTTTATTTATTTGTTATGTCTTTATATGGTTTTGGAATTAGGATAATACTGGTCTCATAAAGAGCTTGGGAATGTTTCCTCCTCTTGAATTTTTTAGAAAAGTTTGAGAAGGATAGATATTAGTTCTTTTTTGAATGTTTGTTAAAATTTACCTATGAAGCCATGCAGATCAGTACTTCTGTTTTCTGGGAGTTTTGTTTTTCTTTTTGTTTTTTGATTATTGCTTCAATTTCATTAGTTATTTTCAGTCTAGTCTGATTTCCTGCTTTTTCCTGATTTAGTTTTGGAAGATTGTATGTTTCTAGAAATTTATCAGCTTCATCCAGGTTGCCAAATTTCTGGGCATGTAGTTGTTCATAGTATTTTCTCACAACCTGTTGTATTTCTGTGATGTCAGTTGTTACTTCTCTTTCATTTCTGATTTTATTTATTTTGGTACTCTTGGTTTTTTATTGATGAGTCTGGTATAAGAAATCATCAATTTTGTTAATCTTTTCAATGAACCAACTACTGGATTCATTGATCTTTTGTATTGTTTTCTTTAAACTCTATGTCATCCCCCCCCCCTTGGATCTTGATTATTTCTTTTCTTCCACTCACTGTGAGCTCTTTTGTTGTTGTTATTTTTTTAGTTCTCTTTGGTGTAGGCTGAGACTGTTTATTTCATATTTTTCTAATTCCTGAGGTAGGCCTGTAATGCTATGAACTTCTGTCTCACAACTGCTAATGTTGTGTCCCATAGATTTTGGGGTGTTGTGTGTTCATTTTCATTTGTTTCTAGGTAATTTTTTATTTCCTCTTTGATCTCATTGATAACCCATTCATTATTTAATAACATGCTATTTAGCCTCTACTTATTTGAATGTTTTTGAGTTTTCTGTATTGATGATGATTTCTAGTTTCATGCCATTGTGATCCAAGAAAATATTTGATATGATTTCAATCTTCTTGAATTTGTTAACACTTACTTTGTGTCTTACCACGTGGTCTATCTTTGAGAATGATCCATGTGCACTTGAGAAGAATGTATATTCTGCTGCTTTGGGATGAAATGTTCTGTAAATATCAACTAAATTAATTTGATCTAGTAGTCTTTGAAGGTCACTGTTTCCTTGATTAGTTTTTGTCTGGAAGTTCTATCCATTGATGTCAGTGGAATATGACAGTCCCTTACAATGGGTGTAATGCTGTTGATCTCTTCTTTAAACTCTTTCAAGATTATGATTACATATTTGGATACTCCTATATTGGGTACAAGGGTTATAACCTCTTGTTGGATTGATCCCTTTAGTATTGTGTAGTGACCTTCTTTGTCTCCTGTTATGGCCTTTGTTTTGAAGTCTACTTTCCCAGATATAAGTATTGCTATCCAGCTTTTTTTCATTGCCACTTCCATGGAATATTTGATCCCTCACCCATTCAGTTTCAGCCTGTGCAAATCTTTTATTCTGATGTGGGCCTCTTGTAGACACTTTATATATATGATTTTATTCATTTATTTTTACAGAGAAGGGAAGGGAGGGAGAAAGAGAGGGAGAGAAACATCAATGTGTGGTTGCCTCTCACATGCCCCCTACTGGGTACCCAGCCTGCAACCCAGGCATGTGCCCCAACCAGGAAATGAGCTAGCAACTCTGGGGTTCACAAGCTGGCACTCAACCACTGAGCCACACCAGCCAGGGCATGATTGGAGCATTTATTCCATATACATTGAAGGTTATATTGATAGGTACTTGTTCATTATCATCTTTTCTTTATACCTATGCTCCTCTCTGCCTCAATTTTTTCTTCTTAAAGCAGTCTGTTTAACATTTCTTGCAATGCTGCTTTGGTGGTAATGAACACCTTAAGATTCTTTTTAAAAATTTTTTAATCTGTTTTATTGATTATGCTATTACAGTTGTCCCATTCCCCCCATTTATTTCCCTCTGCCCTGCACACCCCTTCCTACCCACATTCCCCACCTTTAGTTCATGTCCACGGGTCATACATACAAGTTCTTTAGCTTCTACATTTCCTATACTATTCTTACCCTCCCCCATAACTGTCTCCTTTTCTCTTGCTGCTTCTAAGATTCTGTCCTTATATTTAATCTTGGGTGATGTAATTGTGATGTGCCTGGGTGTGTTCCTCCTCCAGTCCAACTTCTTTGGGACTCTCTGAGCTTCCTGGACTTCCTGGAAGACTATTTCTTTCACCAGATTGGGGAAGTTCTCCTTTATTATTTGTTCAAATAAGTTTTCAATTTCTTGCTCTTCTTCTTCTCCATCTGGTACCCCTACAATTTGGATGTTTGAATGTTTAAAGATGTGCTGGAGGTTCCTAAGCCTCTCCTCAGTTTTTTGAATTTTTGTTTCTTCATTCATTTCTGGTTGAATGTTTCTTTCTACTTTCTGGTCCACACTGTTGATTTCAGTCCTGGTTTCTTTCCCTTCACTGTTGGTTCCCTGTATGTTTTCCTTTATTTCACTTAGTGTAGCCTTCCTTTTTTCATCTAATTGGCAACCAGTTCTGTGAGCATCCTGATTACCAGTATTTTCAACTGTGCATCTGATAGGTTGGCTATCTCTTTGTCACTTAGTTGTATTTTTTCTGGAGTTTTGATCTGATCATTCATTTGGGCCATTTTTTTTTGTCTCGGTGCACCTGTTAGGCAGTAAGTGACAGAGCTTTAGGTTTTCACCAGGGCGAGGGAACCTACATTGCTGCATTGTGACACTATATGTGAGGGAGAGGTCTGAGAGGGAACAATGCCACTTGCTCCACTCTCTGCCAGTGTTCAGTCACTTCCCCCACTACCCACAATAAAATTGGACCCTTCTGGTGCTGATTCCTGGGTGGGTGGGTTTTGTACATTCTAGGACCCTGTTGGTCTCTCCAATGAACTCTCCTGTGAGGCTGGGAGTTTCTCCTGCTGCTGCCTCAACCCCCACAGGTGTTTTCAATCAGAGGTTTGAGGCTTTGTTTCCCAGCGCTGGAACCCTGGGTTGCTCAGTCTGTCTCACTCCCCAGTTGTTCCTCCTGGTTTATCTGAATGCAAATGTGAGACTGTCCAGTCTGAAGTCTGCAATCTGCCACCTTGCCAGGTCCTCCAGCTGCTGCCTTGTCCCCCAGCTGCAGCCTTGCCCATCCCCGGTCTTCCAGCTGCTGCCTTGCCTGGAGTCCTCTCTGCCCACCTGCCCATCTCTGCCCCTCCTATCAGTCTGCATGAATGTTTCTTGTTTAACTCCTTGGTTGTTGGACTTCTAACATATAGTTCACTTTTCTGTCGGTGCTGGTTGTTTTTTGTTTTTAAATTTGTTGCTGTCCTTCTTTTGGTTGTGCAAGGAGGCACAGTATATCTACCTACACCTTCATCTTGAGTGGAAGTCTCTCTTTCTCTCTCTCTCTCTCTCTCTCTCTCTCTCTCTCTCTCTCTCTCTTTGGTGTGAGAAGCTGGGTTTTTTTTTTTTCACCTTCAATTTTAAATGATAGTCTTGCTGTATACAGTAATCTTGGTTGCAAGTCTTTGCTTTTCATTACTTTGTATACCTCATGCCAATCCCTTCTGACCTGAGATGTTTCTGTTGAGAAATTGGCTGACAGCCTTATTGGAGCTTCCTTGTAGGTAACTGTTTCTCCCTTTCTGTGCTTAAAAGCCTCTGTCTTTAAACTTTGCATTTTAATTATGATATGTTTTAATTATGTATAAGTCTCTTTGGATTTATCTTGATTGGGATTGTGTGCTTTTTGAACTTGTGTGACTTTTTTCTTCACCAGGTTAGGGAAGTTTTTATCATGATTTCTTCAAACAGGTTTTCTCTCTCTTGCTCACTTTCTTCTCCTTCTAGTACCCCTATATTGCAGATATTCTTATGCTTCCTTTTGTCTAAAGGTTCTCTTGAACTCTCCCTGTGCTTTGTATCTTTTCCTTTTTGTTGTTCTAATTAGGTGTTTTTTTCTATCTTATCTTTGAAATCATTGATTTGGTCCTCAGCTTCCTTTAGCCTACTTTTAATTCATTTTAGTGTGTTTTTTATTTCAGGTATTGTATTTTTAATTTCTGACTAATTCTTATTTATAATTTCTATGTCCTATAATTTTCCATGCTGATATAGTTCCCACTAAGTTCCTTGTAGTTCTCCCTAACATCCTTGAGCATTCTTATAACTATTACTTTGAACTCCATGACTGATAAATTGCTTAACTCAATTTCACTTAGCTCTTTTTCTGGAGATCCCTCCTTTTCTTTCTCTCCCCATTATCATTGTATCTTTGTAGTTTTTTTCCTATGTATTTTATAGATCTGCTTTGACTCCCAATCTTCATGGGATGGTCTTATGTGTTAGGGTCTTATGGGACCTAGTGGTGTGGTCTGCTTGATCTCCTGATTACATTGCTGTATGAATGCCTCTTGTAAATATTATGTGGCTGCTCCTGTTGTAATTGGGTCTTTATTTCTGTTGTCTGCTCATGGGTGGGATCTCCCTCCCACTGGCTGACTCAGAGCCTTAACCCCAGCCACATCTTGCAAGCTGTCCTACAGGTGCTAACAGAATAAAAAAAAATTTAAAAAAGCAAACAAAAAGCCCAACAACCACAGCAAAAACAATGATAAAAGGAAAAAGAATAAGAAAGGAGAAAAGAGAAAAAATAGTAAAAATAAAAAGAGAACAGGAGAAGACAAAAGGAAAGAAAAAAGACTGAGAGGAAAGAGGAAGAGAAACAGTAGGGAATAGAAAAAGAAAAACAGAAAAAAGAACAAAGAGGGGTTCTGGACAAGATGAAGGCAAAGGTAGAAACCTTCACTTCCTAGCACAACCAAGAGGAGCATAACAACCAATCTAAAATCAATAAACAATTAGAAGCGCCAGAAAAATCAAACTGCATGGAACTCCAACAATGAAGGAATTAAAGAAAAAATCAACCAGAACAACCAGATTGGTAAGAGCCTGCAGCAAGGCTGTGCCAGTGGGGCCAGCTGAGAAAAACCACAGTGAGTCAGTGAACCACATGGGTGGGGCCTGCTCAAAAAAATCACAGCAAGCCTGCAGACTCAGTGGGCTGGGCTGGCTGAAAACAAAACTCTGAGACTTGGAGCTGACTGTGGACTATGGCGGGAGTTGCCACAATGGGAGGAACTCCCCGTTTCCCGAGAGAGTCCGGTGGAAAGTGGGACAAGCTGTATTGTTCGTTCTCTGGCCCCTCCCCCACAGGCAGCTGCACAGCACAGCAAGAAGGGTTGCCATGCCCTGGGGGAATACCTAATCCCCGCTCCCTTACAACTTAACAGGGGTGCCAAAAGAAAGAAATATGGCTCAAATGAAACAACAGCAAAACTTCAGAAAGAGAACTAAGCGATGAGGAGATAGCCAACCTATCTGAGGGAGAATTTAAAGCCCCAGTAATCAAAATGTTCACAGAATTGATTGAGCTTGGTCAAAAAATGAAAAAACAAATAAAGGATACCCAAAATGAAACAAAGCAAAATATTCAGGGAACCAACAGTGACAGGAAGGAAACTAGGACTCAAATCAATCATTTAAACAAAAGAAAGAAGTAAACATCCAACCAGATCAGAATGAAGAAACAAGAATTCAAAAAAGTGAAGAGAGACTTACAAACCTTTGGAACAACCTGAAAAGTTCCATTACCCGAATTATAGGGGTGCCAAAAGGAGAAGAGGAAGAGCAAGAAATTGAAAACTTATTTGAACAAATAATGAAGGTAAACTTCCCCAATCTGGCAAAGGAAATAGACTTCCAGGAAGCCCAGGAAGCTCAAAGAATCCCAGAGAAGTTGGACCCAAGTAGGAACACAACAAGGCACATCATAATTACATTAGCCAAGATTAAAATGAAGGAGAGAATTCTAGAAGCAGCAAGGGATAAGGGGACAGTCCCCTACAAAGGAGTTCCCATCAGACTGTCAGCTGATTTCTCAAAAGAGACCTTACAGGCAAGAAGGGGCTGGAAAGAGGTATTCCAAATCATGAAAGTCAAGGACCTACATCCAAGATTGCTCTATCCAGTGAAGCTGTCATTTAGAATGGAAGGGCAGATAAAGTGCTTCTCAGATAAGGACAAGTTAAGGGAGTTCATCATCACCAAGCCCTTATTATATGAAATGTTAAAGGGACTTATCTAAGAAAAAGAAGATAAAAAATATGAACAGTAAAAAGACAGCAAACTCACAGTTATCAACAACCACAGCTAAAACAAAAGCAAACTAAGCGAACATCTAGACCAGGAACAGAACCACAGAAATGGAGATCACATGGAGGGTTAGCAACAGGGGAGTGGGAGGAGGAGAGAGGAGAAAAAGGTACAGAGAATAAGTAGCATAGATGGTAGGTAGAAAATAGACTGGGGAGGGCAAGAATAGTGTGGGAAATGTAGAAGCTAAAGAACTTATGACACATGGACATGAACTAAAGGGGGGGAATGTGGGTGGGAGGGGGTGTGCAGGGTGAAGGGGAATGATGAGGAAAAAATGGGACAACTGTAGTAGCATAATCAATAAAATATATTAAAAAATAAAAAAAGAATAGAAACACAATGAAAACAAAAACTAAGCAAACAATAGAATAGGAACAGAATCAGAGAAGTTGATATCACATGGAGGGTTTTCAGTGGGGAGGGGGAAGGGAGGAATAGTGGGGGGAAGGTATGGGGAAGAAGAAGCATAATTACTAGGCATAAAATAGATGGAGAGAGATAAAAATGGCATAGGAAACAGAGGACTCAGAGAACTCATATGTACAACCCATGGAGGGTTGTACATAAGGTGGGGAGGGGTAAATGCTGGAGGGTTGGGGGGGCAGGGTTAAGGGGGTAAGGGGGAGAATTGGGAGAACTGTAATGGCATGACCAATAAATATTTTTGAAAAGAGAAAGAAAAAAGAACAAGGAGAAAGAAAAAATAAGAAAGGGAAAGAAAAAGAATAAGAAAACAACAGAGTAAAATATGAAATGAAATAAAAACAGGAAAAAGAAAAAATAGAAAGAATTAATTAAAAAGCTATGAAAAAGAAAAAATAATGAGAAAGAACAGCCCTGGCTGGTGTGGCTTGGTGGATTGAGTACCGGCCTGCAAACCAAAGAGTCACTGGTTCGATTCCCAGTCAGGGCACATTTCTGTGTTGCAAGTCAGGTCCCCAGTGGGGGGTGCATGAGAGGCAACCACACATTGATGTTTCTCTCCTTTTTTCTTGCTCTCTTCCCCTCTCTAAAAATAAATGGATAAAATCTTAAAAAGAAAAGAAAAAAGAAAAAAAGAACAAAGTAGAATTCATGTCAGCAGAGTTTAGTACCTGCTTGCTGGATTCTCCATTTGAATACAGCTCTAATATTGTCTGAAGCTGGTGTAAGCCAATGTCAGATTCTTCCTCAGAAACCCATAACAACTTCACTTCAGTAGCATACAGAAACTCTGTACATTTATTTCTTTTGTCCTCACATTTCAGGTTATCCACATTGTAATTTACATCATCTTTATATTGTATATCAACAACAAATGATTGCAGTTATAATTATTTTTATTTTTTAGAGGATTTTATTTATTTTTAGAGGGGAAGAGAGGGAAAAAGAGAGAGAGAAACATCGATGTGTGGTTGCCTGTAGTGTACCCCCCGCTGGGGATCTGGCCCACAACCCAGGTATGTGCCCTGACTGGGAATCGAACCCATGACTCATTGCTTTGCAGGATGACACCCAGCCAACTGAACCACACTGGTTAGTGCTCCTTCTTTTTAAAGGAAAACTTTTCCATGTATATTATTTTTGTTTTACAGTTTTTTCCTTTGTTATTTGGAAGTATAATCCCAATCTCTTCTGTCCTGAAAGGTTTCATCTAAGAAATGCTTTCTTAGAAATGGGTTTTTCTTTTATGTGATGAATTATTTTCCTTCTGTTGCTTTCAAAATTCTCTCTTTGATTATTGACAACTTAAAAATTGTAATGTCTTGGTGTAGGCTTTTATCTTTTTTGGTTCGGCTTATTAGGGGAATTTTGATCCTCATGAGTCTGGATGCCCATTTCAAGTTTGGGATACTTCTCTCATTATGTCTTTTAAACAGATTTTCTGTCTCCTTTCTCTCTTTTCTTTCTGAGATTGCCATAATGTGCATATTGTTTCCTTGATTGTATCCATATGAGCCACAGTCTTTCTTCACTCTCTTACCTTAGTTTCCTTATTTGCAGCTCTAAATGGATAATGTCAAATAACTTGTCCTAGACTTCACAGATTTTTCCTTCTGCTTGGTCAAGTCTGATGTTGAAGCTGTCTATCGAGTTTTCAGTTCAACACTGCATAATTAATTCAGTGATAGAATTTTTTATGGTTTCTATTTCTTTGTTAAACTTATCTTTTTGTTCATGTGTGTCATTTTGCTAAATTTGTTTAGTTGACTGTGTATTCTTATAGTTAACTAAACATTAAAAGGATTATTTGAATTACTTGTAAGACAGTGATTAGATCTCCACCTCCTTGGTTCAATTGTTTACCTGTATCTTTGTGACCATTCTGTTCCTCAGTTGATATCCATGCATTTGATTAAGCTGTCACCTCTTCCAGACATTACGGTGTTGCTTCAGCAGGGTAAGGTTTTCACCTGTTGCCTCACTTGGGCTTCTATGTGGTAGGCCATTAGCTTCTGCGAGCAGGTGAGATAACTGTCGGGTTTCTAGTTGGGTGAGGACACTGGCTAGGTTCCCTTGCCTGGCAGGGCTGCTGGCTGGGCTCCATGGTCAGGCAGGCCCACGCCCTTGGTTCCACAATTGCTCCTGGTCAGTGGAGTTCACAGGCTGCACCGTTTAGCTGGGGGATGCCCTGACTGTGCTCTGTGCCTGCCCAGGGCTGCAGGTCAGGCTCCTCAGGTGCTCCTGGTTGCACAGTTAGGCATGACAGGAGGATGGGATTATGCAGAAAAAACAAAACTGTGCTTTCTACCATTTTATGTTATTTTTTTTTCTCCTGTATTGCTGTAGCCACTTAAGTGAATTCCTGAGCCGACCACTAGATCTTTTTATTCATGGACAGCTGTGTAAGCATCATCTTTTTTAATATATTTTATTGATTTTGCTATTACAGTTGTCCCATTTTCTCCCCTTAATTCCCCTCCACCCTGCACACCCCCTCCCTCCCACATTCCCCCCCTTTAGTTCATGTCCATGTGTCATAAATTCTTTAGCTTCTACATTTCCCACACTATTCTTGCCTTCCCCCTGTCTATTTTCTACCTACTGTTTATGCTACTTATTCTCTGTACCTTCCCCCTCTCTCTTCCTCCCACTTCCCTGTTGTTAACCCTCCATGTGATCTCCATTTCTGTGGTTCTGTTCCTGTTCTATTGTTGGCTTAGTTTGCTTTTATTTTAGGTATGGTTGTTAATATCTGTGAGTTTGCTATCATTTTACTGTTCATGTTTTTGATCTTCTTTTTCTTAGATAAGTCCCTTTAACATTTCATATAATAAAGCCTTGGTGATGATGAACTCCTTCAACTTGTCCTTATCTGAGAAGCACTTTATCTGCCCTTCCATTCTAAATGAAAGCTTTGCTGGATAGAGCAATCTTGGATGTACGCCTTGACTTTCATGACTTGGAATACCTCTTTCCAGCCCCTTCTTGCCTGTAAGGTCTCCTTTGAGAAATCAGCTGACAGTCTGATGGGAACTCCTTTGTAGGTGACTCTGCCCTTATCACTTGCTGCTTCTAGAATTCTCTGCTTCATTTTAATCTTGGCTAATGTGATTATGATGTGCCTTGGTGTGTTCCTACTTGGGTCCAACTTCTTTGGGACTCTCTGAGCTTCCTGGACTTCCTGGAAGTCTATTTCCTTTGCCAGATTGGGGAAATTCTCCTTTTTTATTTGTTCAAATAAGTTTTCCACTTGTTGCTCTTCTTCTTCACCTTCTGATACCCCTATAATTCGGATGTTGGAACGTTTAAAGATGTCCTGGAGGTTCTTAAGCCTCTCATCATTTTTTTGAATTCTTGTTTCTTCCTTCTTTTCTGTTTGGTTGTTTCTTTCTTCCTTCTGGTCCACTCCATTGATTTGAGTCCCAGTTTTCCTCCCATCTCTATTGGTTCCTTGTGCATTTTCCTTCATTTCACTTATTGTAGCCTTCATTTGTTCATCTAATTTGTGAACAAAATCAATCAATTCTATGAGCATCCTGATCACCAGGGCTTTGAACTGTGCATCTGATAGGTTGGCTATCTCTTGGTTGCTTACATGAATTGGCTTTGGGGCTTTGATTTGTTCTCTCATTTGAGCCATTTTTGGGTTTTGTTTTGTTTTTTTTGGTCTGGTCATGGCTGTTATGTGGTAAGGGGTGGAGCCTTAGTTTCCCCATGGCAGGGCAGCCCAGTTGCTGGGTAGTGATGCTGTTTGTAGGGGTGGGGACCGAGAAGGAACAATGGCGCTTACTCCACTCTCTCTTGGATTCCAGTCTCTTCTGCCTCTTCCCTTCGCCTGGATTATCTACGTGTGGATGTGGGACCACCTGGTCTGCCAGCTACCTTGCATGGCCTCACTGGGTCTGCACAGTTGCCACCCCGTGCCCGGGGTCCGCTAGCTGCCACCTGTACGCCTGGGGTCTGCTAGTTGCTGCTACCTGCACGCCCGGGTCTGCCAACCTCCACTTTTTCCCGCTGCATCTCCACCCCTCATACCAGTCTGGATGAATGGTTTTTGGACTTCAGTACAATTCAATTTTCTATCAGTTCTGATTGTTTTCTTGTTTCTAAATCTTTTTTGCCCTTAATTTTGGTTGTGAGAGGAGGTACAGTGTATCCACCTATGCCTCCATTTTGGCTGGAGGTCTAATCATCATCTTGTCTATGGAGGGATGAGGCTGGCACTGCCCACTCCATCATCCTGCTGCTATCACTTCCTAATCTGGTTTCAGGTAATACTATCACTGTTGACAGGAGAGACCTGGCTCTTCTTGCTGACGCATGTAAAGAATTACAGATCAGCAAATCTATTAGCATGTAATCAGTTTATTAGTGATCCATTCCCATGAAAGAAGATGGGATGGGGTAGAATGGGGGGTGAAAGGCAAAGTTTCAGGGCAAAGCAGGGTGGCAAAAGTAAGAGCAGCTGAAGACCAGGGTGGCAAGCCCCCAGTTGGCCAGAGGCCCAGTGGCCCAGGAGCCAAGAGCTCCAAGAGCACCCCGAACCCCCAAGGGAAAGAGTGAGTCCTTTGTTCTGAGGACTTATATAGTTGGTGGGATAGGAGAAAAAAGTTATTGATTAATGGGTAAATGTGGTGCCAGCTTTCCTGGAGGAATGTGACTACCCAAACTTAGGTGTGTGGGGGGATCTGTTAGCCCAAATCCTTATGTTGCTCCATACTCTATTTGTTCATCTTGTTGTAAAACAAATACGTGACAGGAGGCAGTTAATTAAAATTGGGGCCTTTACCCAAAGTTATTTTGAGGTTCTTTCTGTAAGCATTAGGGACTCCTTTGTAAAACATAGTGACCAGAGATAGGCAGTTAACCAAAGTTATTTTACAGGCTTCTTCTTTGGGAATCGTGGACCCTCTCCCGCATTCCAGGCTCTGGGATGAAAGCACAGTTTCAAGGCTTTCTTTCCTGGATAGTGGAAATGTTACATAGGGTTTCAAGGATTTCCCTTGTTTTTTGCCAACATAGTGTTTCTTGTGATGTTGGAACACCTGGCACTATTATCAGACCAGGCTGAGGACTGCTGAGTTAGAATGTGAGAAATGTCTCCTTCCTCCCCACTGCCTTGGTTTACTATTTAATCTATCTAATTGGTAAAAGGCGTTTCCTGGCAACCAGGATGCTTAGATGCTGGCCAATAACAGCAGTGTAGTCTCAGAGTTTTTCCTATGCTATCTCCTGCCTCATCACTTCACAGGTCGTGTGGATACCTTATAATAACTAAGGCATCCTAATCCTACTCAATCTATAAATATATTGTTTATAGAGGCTAAATGTATTTTGAACACATTGTTATCTGCTTGATCAATTAAGAATAAGAATTAAGTTTTCTATATATTCACTTATTCATTCTCTAGTGCTCTTTTTTCTTCCTTTTTTATGTAGATTCAAGTTTCTGACCTATATGATTTTCATTTATGCTAAAGAGTTTTTAAAAACATTTCTTGTAAGTCAGGTCTACTGGCAACAAAGTTCCTCAGTTATTGTTTGTCCTTTAAAAATTCTGTTTCTCCTTCATTTCTGAAGTATAATTTCACAGGATATTCTGAGTTGATATGTTTTTCTTTTCATTTATTTATTTATATATTTAATCCTCACCCAAAGATATGTTTATTGATTTGAGAGAGAGAGAAATATCAATGTGAGAGAGATACATTGATTGGTTGTTTTCTGTACACACCCTGACCAGGGATTGAACTCACAACCTAGGTATCTGCCCTGACTAGGGATGGAATCCAGAACCTTTTGGTGTACAGTCGTCCCTCGCTATATTGCAGTTCACTTACTGCAGCTTCACTGTATCGCAGTAACCTGCAATACTCACTGGTGAGTACCCATATAGAATTTTATATGTTGTTAAAATTACGTAGGTTTAAGAGTGTAGAAAGTGTTTAAGAGCATATGAAGTGTTTATGAGTGTGGGAAAGGTTAATAAGAGAGTGGTAAAGGTTTATAGGAGTATGGGAAGGGTTTATAAAGCCTTAAAATATATATAAATAATAAAATAAATATAACACCGCTACTTCATGGATTTTCACTTATCACAAGGGTCTCTGGAATGTAACTCCCGAGATAGGTGAGGGATCACTGTACCGGGCAACACTCCAACAAACTGAGCCACTGCCCTTACCCCCTTGAGTGTGAAGTGGACTTTGAGATTCACTTCTAAAAATATAGTGTGGACAATACAATATACAGTTGATGTATTATAGAAGCATACACCTGAAACTTACATAATATTATTAACCAGTCACTCCAAAAAATTCAATAAAAAAAGAAAAGAAAAATATAGTGTGGAAAAGAAAAATGGTAACTTTAAAATAAAAAATAATTCTGCCTAACACTATCTTAGCTAAATGAAGAAGGTTGACACACCCACCGATAACTCACATTGATGTGATGTACCCCTGGATACTCATAATATCACCTAAACATGTAACTCCATTGTAGTCTTAACAGATCATCTGAGAAACTCAAATACACTGGCAGTGTACAAAATATCTGACCAAAAGTCTTTAAAGTGTAAAAAGATAATTAAAAAGGGAAAAACTGAGAAATTATCATAGATCATAAAAAACTCAGGGAACATGATGACTAAATGAAACATGGTATCATGGATCAAATCCTGGAACAGAAAAATTACATTAGTGGAAAAATGATGAAATCTAAAGTCTGAAGTTAATTTTCATATACAAATGCTGATTTCTTTGTTTTAATAAACACAGCATGGTTAACATTAATGGAATCTGCTATATGGGAATTCTCTATATTTTTTGCATCTTTTTTGTTAATCTAAAATCAATCCAAAATAAACATTTATTTTTAAAAAAAAACTAGAAAGGAAGCATAGAGAAATATCTGTGTCTAGTGAATAGCAAAAGGTTGGATAAACAACAATTTATTAACAGTAATTACCTCCAAGGAGAAGGGTGAGAAGAGATAGGAGAGTAAGTGGATATTACTAGTTACTCCTTGTAATTTTATTTTTAGAAAGCTTTTCCACTTATCATACATCTATATATTACTGTGAAAAGCCATTTAAAAAAAAGTATTTGAAAACCAAAGTCATCAGGTTTCTGATGGTAAATGGCTCTGTTTGCCCTAAGGGACAATGCTTTTTGAATCTTCGAAAGAAATACTTCCATATGTGGTCACTTTTGGAAAAAATAAAATTTATCATTTTTTATGTCAGTTGAGGTTCACAGATCATTTCTTGTTGATAAATCAGAGAGTCAGTCCCAAGTAAGTGAGACCCCAGGAGACAGCCAAAATTCTCAAGCACATTCAAGCAACCCAGGAGAATAAGGTCCCGGAGAAGCAGAGCAATCTTTCCTCATAGGGCCTTGTGCAATAGACAGGGAAAAATCAGGTAATGAATGCCTAGGGGCTCACCTCCTCTGTGGCTTTCTGTTTGCCTCAGGGGTCCCCTGGCACACTGGCTGTTGTCATTGTACTCGTGATGGTGCATACGAACTCAGATGTACTGCCTGAGGGTGGAATCCCAGTGCTTGAGGCTCCCTACCCCTGGCCCCGCAGGAGGAGCTGCTGCAGTACTGCTTGGGAAGCCTGATTAGCTGAGCAAAAGCCAGTGCGTGCAGGGACCAGGCATAGGTAACTGAGAAAAAAACGGACCTGGCTTCCAAGAATCCTATCTGCTGTTTTGCTCCTCTCCAGGGTAGTGTGTTCCCTCAACAGAGTCCTTTGCAGCAACTTGAGAAACCCAGGAAGAATATTTAGTTCAATTAGCTAGGTGCAACTTTAAAAAAATATGGGACATGTTAAAAATGTGCGAGAAATAAGAGGCGGGAGGAATCAGATGCTCAGCTCCAAGTGCCTTTATTTGATGCTGTGCTTACAAGTGGGCAGGCTGAGTCAGATCAACTGCAGCCCCAGGGTGGGGGTGGGGGGAGGCAAAAGTGGAGTTTTTAAAAGAAAAAGCACACAGTCTGTGGGGGAATAGGGGAGGGGTTAGTCTGTTGTTCTTCCAGGCAGATGCCTCAGGGTTCCAGAATGTGAGCAGGGACCACGGGTTAGGTAAGGGGCAGGCTGATCATTGACCATTGCAGCTGGCTGGCGCCAGATGTCTATTGTGTATGGCGCCGCAGGCTGTCAAGCCAGTTGGGATAACTGAGTCATGGGCAGTCTAGGGGGTTGGAAAACTGGCCTGACCCTTTCAGGACAAACCTTTAGAACATTTTTTACTACACTTCTTGGGTCTGATTCTTTCATCCACTTCTACCTCTGTGTCCATGCCCTCTACCAGGACAGTCCGTAGTCAGCAGAGGGGAAGATGTAATAATTGGGTCCCAGAAGTAAATGAACCTAATGAACAGCAGGGAAACAGCACTAACCCTCAGCACCCTGCCTGGGTGGCTCAGTTGGTTGCAGCATTGTCCCATAAACCGAAAAATCTGTTCGATCCGGTCAGGGCACATGCTCAGGTTGCGAGTCTGATTTCCGGTGAGGGGCGCATAGGAGAGGCAACCAATGAATATTTCTTTCTCACATCCATGTCTCTGTCTGTCTATGTCTCTCTCCCCTTTCCTCTTCTGCTCTCTGTAAAGGCCAGGAAAAATTGTTCTCAGGCGAGGATTAAAAAGAAAATAAAGCAGTAAATCCTCAGCATATCTTTGTCTTTGATAGGAATTTATTTCTCACCAGGCGCACCGCCTGAGGGCGTCACTGACTAGTGGTGGTAGGGAAGGTGGGGACATCCTCAGGGACTTGCCTGGGCCGAAGCAGGGTTTTCCTTTCCAAGTCTGTTTCTTGCCCATCCCTCCACTTCATGTCCCTACCCTGTTGTGGATTTGTGTTTTCTTAATGACGAAACATCCCATGATTAATTCCTTCCAACCTGTTCCAAGCTGCTTAGGGTAGAAAATTCTCCATTCCTGCTTTTCAAAAGTGGTAGCCAGGGGTGTCCTCCCTCCTGACACAATGTGACTTCTCATTTATAGCTTATGGAATCTGATTTAATTATTTCTGAATTTATCTTGATGTGGTTCGTAATGAGTTCTGTGAACAAACCTAAGAAAACGCAACGCTGACATCAGTCCGCTGCTGGTGGACGTGTATGTACTATTTCAGAGAATGACCTCCCAGATGCCGCTCCTGTGCCACCCAGCAGGCTTCTCCTAGTGTGCAGCCTCCAGTGCTTTCTTCCACAGCTGGAGCAACCAGCTCCAAAGTATATGGCTGCTAGAAAAACATTCGTGTTCATCTGTTGTGTGCCTACCCATTTAGTATTAAATGGCTACATATGACCTCAAGCTCACCAAAAAGCAATCAATTTGTGATCATAGGAAATCCATAGGTCTTCATTACTGGGGCTAATACAACACAGTAAGCAGAAGACTAAGAATTAAATTATGAAACATCTGAAAACCAGCTTCCAGACCATGAAATCGAGGGGAGAGGTGGTAGGAGCTTTGAGAAATATAATAGATCATATGAATCACTTGCAAGTCCTCCTTCACTCCCCAACTTTTTATGGTTCAGTGTAGGTAGAGTTTACTTTCCCGCCAAATTGATGTTGGGCTTTTTGGTGTGTGTGTGACTTGCTTTAGTTTGTGGAATGTGGTTGAAAGTGATAGACTTAACATAGACACAGAAGAAACTGTTGGTTGCCAGAGGGGCAGGAGTTTGGGCTAGGTAAAAAAAATAAAGGGATTAAGAAGTACAGATTGTTAGTTACAGAATAGTCACAGGGATATAAAATACAGAATAGGAAATAGAGTCAATAATACTGTAATAACTATGCATGGTACCAGGTGGGTACTGGAAATATTCTGTAAAGTATATAATCATCTAACCACTATGCCATACACCTAAAACCAATACGAAATAATATTGGGGAAACAAGGTAGTGAGAGAATTAATTCTGAGCTCAGGCCTTAGAAAAATCATGTCATTCTGTTATTATATTGCCCCTTTTTGGCTTCTGCCATCTTCCCCGAGAAGCACAAACCCCAGAGGGAGACATGTACCTGACCTGCTACCTAATGCAAAATATCCAATCAACCCACAGATATGGGAGCAAGAAAAAATATATTTGTTGTCATAAGCTGCTAACATGTGTGAAGTTTTTTTTCACTTCACATTATCACAGCAGTTACTTACCAGTACAATTTTTTTAACGGCCTTACAACATTTCCTTTGACTTGTCTTTCTCACATTCCTCTTTTGGTTACTGGAGCAGCACTCATAGCCATGAAGGGAGGAAATGACACATGGATAGCAGATTTCCTTTTCTTGGGACTCTTCCCCAATATGAAGTACACCAGCATCCTCACCTACACAATCCTGCTGATCTACCTCGCTGCCGTCACTGGGAACTCTGTCCTGCTCCTCCTAATATGGATGGACATGAAGCTCCACACCCCGATGTACTTTCTGCTCAGCCAGCTTTCTCTTGTGGACTTGGCCCTCATCAGCAGCACTGTTCCCAAAATGATGACAAACTTTTTCTCTGGAATGAAGAACAACACATGTCTTGCCTGTGGAACCCAGATATTTTCATCTTTACTCTTGGGGTGCTGAATGCATCCTCTTGACCTTCATGGCCTATGACCAATATGTAGCTGTCTGTAACCCCTTGAGATATGCAGTCACCATGAACCATGCGGTCTGTCTGCAAATGGCTGCAGCTTGCTGGATTGGGGGCATTTTGGTTTCTATAGTCCACACATTTTATTCTATGAATCTACCCATCTGTGGCTCCAGAGAAATCTGACATTTGTTCTGTGAGATGCCAGCAGTCATGAAGATTTCATGCAAAGACACATCCACTTACGAGCTGGTGGTGTTTGGGATGGGAATTGTGTTTCTCTTCATCCCTTTTGGACTCATCACGGCTTCCTACACCTTCAACTTCCTTGCTGTCCTTCATATAAAATCCTCCAAAGGCCAGGAACAAAGCCTTGACCACCTACTCCTCCCATCTTATGGTGGTAAGTCTTTATCTGGGGCCATGTGTGTATATGTACATGGCACCTGGTTCCTCCCACAGCCCAGATCAGGAGCAGGCTGTGTCTGTGTTCTGCACTGTCCTCACACCCTTGCTAAACCCGCTCATCTACAGCCTGAGAAACAAGGAAGTGGTGGGGGTCTTTCAGAAAGTCCTGGGGAGGCATTCAGTTATCAGACAGAACATATAGATATCAAGGTGGAAAACCGCTATCTGGAAGGTGAGCAGAAGTCTCAGGGCCTCCATGCCCACACTTTCCAGCCCCAGAAACTTGGCTGGAGCCCTTTGGGCAACCACATGGCTGAATTCAGTTGAAAACATTATTTCAATATAAATAGTTTGTAAAGAAAATATAAACATTAGTTTTGGGGGGGGGGTTTACTGGTTTAATAAAGTTTTATTTTTCAAAATGTACAGCTGGTGGGATCTGTAGTTCATGCATCTTCACCAACAGCTGGGGTATCCCCACTTTTGGTGTTTCTAGTGTAAATTACTTGAGCTCTGTGGTTTGAAACTAGTTTAATAAGTCCTTTACTAAGGAGCTCCTGAAGGGCTGCCCTAGCCAAGGAACCGTGGATCTTCAATCACTCAGAGACAAGAGCTGGGGTTATAAGCTTGTAGTTGGGAACTTCCTTACAGTTTATCATATGTCACTTTGTCAAACAAGACTAGGTTATTGAGCTTGTCCCGAATTTTGCTTTTGGACCACTTCTTCTTTTTGGCCTTGCCCCCAGATTTGTTCACTGGGTCTTTGTCTTTCTTGGCAGACTTCCCAGCATCTTTCTTCTTGTCATCCCTGGGCAGCATTGTGAAGCTCGAGGAGCACCAGATCTCACTGCTACCTGAGAAGTAAACATTAGTTTCTAACCATTTGTTTCCAAAATGGATCAATTCAATTACTGTGCTTCAAACCATAGCATAAAGTTACGACCATCTATATTCATACCTGAAATTTTTAGACATTTCTCAGTACCTTTAGGCTAAGCTCTGTTTGATGATATTGGTGATTCAGGTCTTGCTAATTTCCACTGGCAGCAGTACCACATTCTTACAAAAGACAAATGTGACATATTTAAAAAAGTTGTCTTATCAGGGATAATCATAAAACTTTTTTTTCCTCTTAAATGCCCTGACAAACTCAACATGTTGGTTGTATTCTCCCTGCCTGTGTTGGGTAGAAAGTTTTCTGGTCATTCTCAGATAAGCAAGGGTCCTACGCTCATGTACGATGTACAAAGATTCTCCTTTCCAGAAACAGACACACCTATCTTTCAGTAAAGGTAATGCCAGCCATGGGTAAGTGACTTGGCTTTCTTTTTGAATTCCCAAGCTCCACTGACTATCACTGGCTCTAGCTTTAGGCCCCTCATTCCAGGACTTCAGTGGTAACTCGAAAGAGAGAGGGAAAATAAGTGTATCAAGAAGCTTAACCTACCTGCCACCTATCTAGCGAAGGTACCCTCTGAACATGGAAAATAGTCAACAGACTTTCTGGAAACAGTGCATATTCAGAGCTGTCTTTTTCCTGGGGTTCTTCAGAACTCTGCAAGACACTGTCATTTATCTACACAACAAATGTGAAGAACAGATCACCTTTGATGCACAAAGATAAAAAGCAATTGGAGTTTGTTGGGGTTAACAGTCTATGCAAACTAACTGCAGGGTTTCACCAAAGAATGGGACAAATTGGACCATGAATAAGGTTGAAGTAACCAATAGAGATAGCAAAATTTCACAGTTTGTCACTACGACTGCACATGGAAACCCACGCAACACAGATGTTGCCAGAGCCTGGAGTGAATGCTGCCTCCACCACACAGACACAGGCCCACAGAAGGTGACCAGTCGCTCCTGAGATTAAGGGCTGGGACAAGCACATAGTGAGGCTGGTCTGTACCACTCAGGGCCTTTCAGGGCCATCCCACCTTTCAGTGACAAACAACAACAAAGACTTTCTAGGACTGTGAATCCTAAAAATAAGGCCTAAGTCAAGATTCTCTTGAGCAGAAAAAAATTCTTTCATTTCTGTGATGAGGGAACTGGTTGATGTCAGTCTGTATGAATAATAATGAAAGTTTATGACTGCGATATATAATGCAAAATCCATTTGTAACTGAGCAAAAGGGGCCCATCCACATGTTACCTTGATACATGACCCAACAATTAGTGTTGAAGGAAATGGGCTTTTATTTACAGGATTCTAACCTCATGGTGGGGGTGCTGGGAGCACTCCTGCTTGGAGCCCTTTCTCCCACAAGCCCCAGAACTTCCCTAGCCTGGTGGGGACCAGGCTATAAGCCAAATGCATGCCCCAAAGTCTCCCATAATCTTATCTGTGCTTAAGCCAGCTACATAAACAGTTCTCCAACCCCTCTGGAAGGTACACTCATGGGTTTCAGAGTTGCCATCCTCTCACAGCAACTCTTTCCTTCAGGATCTGGGGTATGTTGTCCTCAGCCTCCATGTAGTAGTCCATGAAACATGTGCTGTGTTACACTAGATCATGGTAGAGTCAGGGAGGCACACATCCCAAGAGAGTGGCTTCTCTGCAAGTCCTTCAGAGAAGCAGAAGTCTACATTCCTGGTCACAATTTAGATCCAAAGCATCTCCCACGAATCCATGCTTGGTTAGGCAGGTTCCCACATGACTCCATAAGCTTTGCTTGATTCCCACACAGTTCCATCAGCTCTCTTCTTACTGGGGGTGTCAAACTCATTTTCACCAGGGGCCACATCGGCCTCGCAGTTGCCTTCAAAGGGCCGAATGTAATTTTTGGACTGTATAAATGTAACTACTCCTTAACTAGAGGCAAGGAGCTTGGCACTGCCACCAGGTAGAAACAAGGTGCTGGGCCAGATAAAACAAGGTGGAAGGCCAGATTCAGCCCATGGGCCTTATGTTTGCCACCTGTGCCTTATACCCATTCCTAAGCCTGCATGGCTGCCTTCTACACTACCCCAGGGTGCATGGTAGAATCCTGACTCCAGGCGGGCATGACCTCTACCTTACATACCAGCCCTCATGGTGGACCACTTCACTGCAAGCTGCATAGCAGCTTGCTGTGTCCTCTCTCAGGCCTCATGGCAGAATTCCCTACTGCATGGCCTCTTCCTCAAGGCCATCTCTCTTCTCTCTCTGTCTCTCTCAGTCCACCCTTACTTTAGGTGTTCAGCTGGAAACTCCCTATGTTACCTCATATCTGGCCCCTCCTATGATGTGCTACTTTTGCCAGTTCCCTCATATCTTCTACCTTCTTCCAGCTGCCATGTTTAGTCACAGTAAGAGTTCCCCATAACATGGGCCTCTCTACCTCCCTGCCTCTTGCACAGGCACTGTATAAGCTCCCCCTGGCTACATCATGAGTCACTATATGTTCTGAAAGTCACATAGTCCTTTTACCCTGGGTGGCAGTCCTAAAGGGAAGCCCCTTCAGGAAAGACACAGCTATCAACTTGCCATTGTTATGAAAAGTAGTGAAACTTCCAGCCAAGATGGAGACATAGGCAGATTACACTTTGACTCCTCACACAACCAAAAGAAAGACAACAACAAATTTAAAAACAAAAAAAAAAATACACAGAACTGACAGAAAATCAAACTGTATGGAAGTTCAAACCAAGCAGTTAAAGAAGAAACATTCTAGGAGGGGCAGAGACAGGCAGATGGGGTGGTGAGGATGCACAGCAAAGTGGCAGCTGGAGGACCGGGTGGTCCCACATTCAGGTGTGGATAAGCCAGGAGGAACAACTGGAAAGTGAGACAAACCACGCAACTCAGGGTTCCAGAGAGGGAAAAGAAAGCCTCAAAACCTTTGGTGGTAAAAACCTGTGGGGTTGAGGCAGTGGGACAAACTCCGAGCCTCACAGGAGAGCTCACTGGAGAGACCTACAGGGTTCTAGAATATATGCAAACCCAGCCACCTGGGAATCAGCACCAAAAAGGACCAATTTTGCTTGTGGTTAGCAGGGGTGACTGAAAGCCCGCCAAGAGCCCAGCAAGTGGCACTGTTCCCTCTCTGACCCCTTCCCTGAAGACAGCACCACTACGCAGCAATGTGGGTTGCCCCACTCTGGCGAATACCTAAGTCTCCACCTCTTATAATGTAACAGGTATGCCCAGATAAAGAAATATGGCCCAAGTGAAACAACAGATCAAAATTCCATAAAAACAACTAAGCGATGAAGAGATAGCCAACCTATCAGATGCATAGTTCAAAACCCTGGTAATCAGGATGCTCATAGAAATGATTGAGTATAGATGCAAAATAGAGGAAAAAGTGAAGGCTATGCAAAGTGAAATAAAGGAAAATGTACAGGGAACCAGCACTGAAGGGAAGGAAACCAGGACTCAAATCAACAATTTGAAGGAGTAGGAAAAAATAAACGTTCAACCAGAACAAAATAAAGAAACAAGAATTAAAAAAAAAAAAAAAAAGGAGATGCTTAGGAACCTCCAGGACAACTTTAAACATTCCAGCATCTGAATCATAGGTGTGTCAGAAGGAGAAGAAGACCAAGAAATGAAAAACTTATTTGAAAAAATAATGAAGGAGAACTTCCCCAATCTGGCAAAGGAAATAGACTTCCAGGAAATCCAGGAAGCTCAGAGAGTCCCAAAGAAGTGGGACCCAAGGAAGCACACACCAAGACACATTGTAATTATATTACCCAAGATTAATAATAAGGAGAGACTCTTAAAAGCAGCAAGAGAAAAGGAGACAGTTACCTACAAAGGAGTGCCCATAAGATTATCAGCTGATTTCTCAAAAGAAACCTTACAGGCTAGAAGAGCCTGGAAAGAAGTATTCAAAGTCATGAAGGGCAAGAACTTACATCCAAGATTACTCTACTCAGCAAAGCTATCATTTAGAATGGAAGGGCAGATAAAGTGCTTCCCAGATAAGGTCAAGTTAAAGGGGTTCATCATTGCCAAGCCCTTATTATATGAAATGTTAAAGGGACTTATCTAAGAAAATAAGATAAAAACTATGAACAGTAAAATGACAACAAACTCACAACTATCAGCAACTGAACCTTAAAAAATACAAAAACAAACTAAGCAAACAACTAGAATAGGAATAGACTTTCAGAAATGGAGATCATGTGGAGGGTTATCAGCAGGGATGGGGAGGGGGAGAATGGGTGTAAAGGGACAGGGAAAAAGAAGCATAGATGGTAGGTAGAAAATAGACAGGGGGAGGTTAAGAATAGTATGGGAAATGGAGAAGCCAAAGAACCTGTACAACCCATGTATATGAACTAAGGAGGGGAATGCTGGTGGGAGGGGGTTGCAGGGTTGGAGAGGGATAAAGGGAAGAAAAAAACAGATGATTATAATAGCATAATCAATAAAATATACTTTAAAAAGGTGTGCAAATTGCAACCATAATTAGATAGCACCTCATACACACCAGGACAGCTGTAAACAAAAAGTCAGACAGTAATGTTTTATCAAGACTGAGGAGTAATTGGAATCCACATTCATGGGTAATTCATGTAAAATGTGAAAATATGTTGTGAAGCATTTTCAACACAGAGCTGCCCACAATTCTACTTCTAATCATATGCCCAAGAGAAATAAACACATACATACAAATAGACACATCTATCAAAAATCATACAACTCCCCCCAAACTACATAAAGAATCCTAGCATCATACAAGTCCATCAACTGATGAATTACATACAATATGGTTATTCATATACCAAATATTTGTCTTTAAAAAGAAATGAAATATGCCCTGACCTGTGTGGCTCAATGGGTTGGGCGTCATCCTACAAACTTAAATGTTGCCAGTCGGATTCCCAGTCAGGGCACATGCCTGGGTGCTGGGCTCTGTGCAGGTTGGGGGGCACATGAGAGGCAACCAATTGATGTTTCTCTCCTTCTCTCTCCCTCCCGTTCCCTCTCTCTAAAAATAAATTAATAAAATCTTATTTTAAAAAAAAAGAAACAAAGTACTTATACATGTTGCATCATGATAAACCCTGGAAAATTATTTATATAATTCTTTATGGTGAATAAAATCAATATAAGGAATGTCTAGAGCTCCGACCAGGGTGGCTCAGTTCATCAGGTGTCATACTACAAAATGAAGGTCACTGGTTAGATTTCCAGTCAGGGCGCATGCCAGGGGTGTGGGTTTGGTCCCTAGTTGGGATACATATGAGAGGCAACTAATCGATGTTTCTAACATTGATGTTACTCTATCTTTCTTTCTTCTCCCCTTCTCTCCCTAAAAAATAAATTAAATCTTTTTTTAAAAGAAATGTCTAGAATAGGCAAATTTAGAGACAGAAAATGGATTAGTGGTTACTTAGGGTTGGGAGATGGGTCAGGTGGAAATGAGATAATAGTAATTACTAAAAGGTGTCTATTTTCTTTTGTAGTAATGAAAATGTTTTAAATTAAACTGTGGTGATGGTTGCACAAATATAGAAATCTACTAATGAACATCAAGTGGTACATTTAATTCAGTAAATTTTATTTAAATATTAATTTCAATAATTAAATTTCAAGAAAGATGTTAAGAAAATGATAGAAGAAGGGCAAAGGAGCAATTCAAGACATGAAGAACTTATTTGAAGTAAAACAGGGAAGAACATTTTAGAAACTGCTACAATTCTTTCATCCCCAGTTGGCAATCTGGCTACATTTGTATTTGTAACAGTTCCCCCCATTGTTACATTTGCCATTAGAAATAGCACCTGTCAGTTATTTAGAGAAAGTGTATAAATAGAAAGAGAGAAGATCAAATAATACAAATGTGTTAAACTGGCAAGATAATTCTCTAGGATAATTACAATGTTCTGTGATTTTTTTTCTTTTTTTCTCTTTAAAAAATTATTTATTTTTTAAAATTATATTTTATTGATTATGCTATTATAGTTGTCCCATTTCTCCCCCACCATTCCCCTCCACCCTGCACACCCCCTCCTACCCACATTCCCCCCTTTAGTTCATGTCCATGTGTCATAAGTTCTTTAGCTTCTACTTTTCCCACACTATTCTTGCCCTCCCCCTGTCTATTTTCTACCCACCATCTATGTTACTTATTCTCTGTACCTTTTCTCCCTCTCCTCCTCCCACTCCCCTGTTGCTAACCCTCCATATGATCTCCATTTCTGTGTTCCTGCTCCTGGTCTAGTGGTTTGCTTAGTTTGCTTTTGTTTTAGGTGTGGTTGTTAATAACTGTGAGTTTGCTGTCTTTTTACTATCCTATTTTTTATCTTCTTTTTCTTAGATAAGTCCCTTTAACATTTCATAGAATAAGGGCTTGGTGATGATGAACTCCCTTAACTTGACCTTATCTGAGAAGCGCTTTATCTTCCTTTCCATTCTAAATGACAGCTTTCCTGGATAGAGCAATTTTGGATGTAGATCCCTGACTTTCCTGACTTGGAATACCTCTTTCCAGCCCCTTCTTGCCTGTAAGGTCTCTTTTGAGAAATCAGCTAACAGTCTGATGGGAACTCCTTTGTAGGTGACTCTGCCCTTATCCCTTGCTGCTTCTAGAATTCTCTCCTTCATTTTAATCTTGGGTGATGTAATTATGATGTGCCTTGGTATGTTCCTCCTTGGGTCCACCTTCTCTGAGACTCTCTGAGCTTCCTGGACTTCCTGGAAGTCTATTTCCTTTGCCAGATTGGGGAAGTTCTCCTTTATTATTTGTTCAAATAACTTTTCCACTTGTTGCTCTTCTTCTTCCCCTTCTGGTACCCCCATTATTCAGATGTTGAGACATTTAAAGATGTTCTGGAGGTTCCTAAGCCTCTCCTCATTTTTTTGAATTCTTGTTTCTTCCTTGTTTTCTGTTTGGTTGTTTCTTTCTTCCTTCTGGTCCACTCCATTGATGTGAGTCCCAGTTTTCCTCCCATCACTGTTGGTTCCCTGTGTGTTTTTCTTCATTTCACTTATTGTAGCCTCCATTTGTTCCTCTAATTTGCAACCAAAATCAACCAATTCTGTGAGCTTCCTAATCACCAGAGCTTTGAACTGTGCTTCTGATAGGTTGGCTACCAGTGCCATGAGCTCTGCATCTGATAGGTTGACCACCTCCTGGTCGCTCAGATGAATTAGCTCCAGAGCCCCAGTCTATTCTCCCTTTTGAGCCATCCTTGGTTTTGGTTTTTTGTTTTTGTCTGGTCATGGCTGTTGTAGTGAGGGGTGGAGCCTTAGGCATTCACCAGGGCAGGGCAGCCCAGTTGCTGAGTTGTGATGCTGGATGTGGGGGTGGGGTCCAAGAGGGAACAATGGCACCTGCTCCACGCTGTCTCATGGATTCCAGTTTCTTCAGCCTCTTCCGGTGCTGATTTCCATATGGGTGGGCCTGTGCATGCTCCAGGACGCCGTGGGTCTCCCCAGCAAACTCTCTTGTGAGGCTGGGACTCCCTCTCAGGACCTCAGCCCCTACAAGTATTTTCAATGGGTGCTTTTAGGCTTCACTTCCTGGCACTGGGGCCCTGCATCATGCAGTCTGTCTTGCTGCCCACTTTTGCCTGGTTTATCTGTGCTGGAATGTGTGTCCACGGTCTGCCACCTTGTGTGCCCCGCCTGGCCTCCCCGTGTTCGGCAGCACCGCCACCTGTGTGCGCACCCAGGACCACCACCAGCTTATCCCCACAGACTCTGCCAGCTGCTGACTCTGCCCCTCTTACCGGTCTGGGAGAATCGTTGTCAGACTCCTGCACAATTCAATTTTCTCTCTGTCCTGGTTGAGTTTTCTTTTTTTTTTTTTGGTTCTATATTTTTGTTGTCCTTAATCTTAGTTGTGAGAGGAGGCACAGCATGTCCAGCTACACCTCCCTCTTGGCCGGAAGTCTATTTATTTTTCTGATTTTTTTTTTCCTACAATACATAATAGTAAGGTGCCCCAGAGCATACTCCTGAGTTAGAGACACACCTGGCTTTCTCGTGTAGCAGTAGCTCTATTTTCACTAAAAAAATCATAATCAATCATTGCAATTAGCACATTTTAAACCTTTCTTATGGTTCAGTAGCATGAAGTAGTGAAATTGAGAATAAGACAATATTTTTTGTAGAGATCAAACTAGGTATGAGGTCTCTTCAGAAAGTATCCAGCCATGTAATATGAAAAATAGAGACATTTATTAAAGAAGATAAAAGATACAAGAAACAGCCCTGGCAGGTGTGGCTCAGTGGATTGAGCTCTAGCCTGTGAACTGAAGGGTGGCTGGTTCAATTCCCAGTCAAGGGCACATGCCTAGGTTGCAGGCCAGGTCCCCAAAGGAGGGGTGCACAAGAGGCAACCTCACATTGATGTTTCTCTCCCTCTCCCTATCCCTCTGTCTAAAAATAAATAAATAAAATCTTTAGATCAAAAAACTATTCCTAAAAAAAAAAAAAAGAAACAAAGACACAAGAAACATTGTACATAGGACAAGGATGCCTCAGTCCCTCTTCAAAGTAGGCACGTTGGGACCTCACACAGTTCTCCCAATTGAAGTCAGCTACCCTGTCATATTTTCCTGAATCTCATCAATGGTCTGAAATCTTGTGCTTTTCAAAGGCGATTTTAGTTATGGGAAAAGCCAGAAGTCACAGGGTGCCAAATCTGGGCTGTAGTGGGGTTGACTCACCTGGGTGATTTGATCTTCCACCTAAAAACTCATGAGCTGACGCATCATCATGATGAACCTGCCAATCACCAGTTGCCCATAGCTGTGACCTTCTGAATCATCAGTTTCAGCTTAATGTAAAATCTGATGCAGATTTGTTGCTCTACTTGCTCCATCAATTTGAATGCAAAGGTCACACAGTACATGTGCTCACTCAGTAGCATCTACCACCCCCACTGACTAGTAAGTACAGTGAAGTCATTATTGTTCACCCATGTGCATTCCAGTCCACTCTCCTTGGCTGCCAGGTTACATCCATGTGTCACAAATCATCCTCATTATATTATCAATGGGTGGATTTTTCTGGACAGACCTCATATATCATAGAAATTGCAGGTGTACAAAATAATAATTTGACATCTATTTGCAATACAAAGTGATCTTCACCAAAAGTTAGTTACTATCACCATACAATCAATTGCCTTCACCCTTTCTGCCCACCTTCCAGTCCACTTCTCCTCTAAGAGTATGGCAATCTTTATTTATCATTTAATGGATACACACACAGACAGAATATATGTTTGTATGTGGAATCACTCGTCCAAGAGTAATTTACTTCATAGAGGATATAAAATATGTTCGAGCAGTGCTCAAAGGCATGGATACGTTTGAAAAATCAACTTTATGAACTGGCCAAAATTTAAATGACAACAGATGCCTTACAAAAATTTGAAGTTATGAAGTGCCATGGCTTGATGGGAAATAGGTAGAAATATAAATTAAATCTTGCATTTTAACTTCTCATACATCAGCATAAACATTACACATTATAAAAATAAATTTATTACATACAAAACCTAATTAAAAGTATGTAAATATTTTTAAATAATTTCAAATCTGAACTCATGATATTTCACAAAATCACAATGTTTCTCAACTAAAAATTAACCCACATATATACAATAACAAAGTAACAAGTAATCCATCACACGTATCTCTCAGCTACTGTATGCAATTTATATTCAAGACCTGTATAATCTGAGTGATATTAGCTGGAGTGTCCTACCATTTGGCTCCTGAAGTGCACCTCATTTGACAACACCCATGGACAGGAGCACCGTTGTGAGGGTCCAGAGGGAATTTTTTTATCTAACTATCCAAGACGGAAAACAGACTTAACGGGAGCAGTTTTATTTGACCCACATCACCACCCCATGGCAGCACAGATCAGCAGAGCCCTGCAACCCCAGCCCCGCCCCCACTGCGAAAGGAGGGCATTTCTCCAGGCAACCCCTAGAAACTAGCCTGCACCTCCCCCGCATTCTGCGGGGCACCTTTCCGGAGCCCCACCGCCCCGTGTGGTCACGCTCTGGGACCCTCCTGGAAGCCCAGAGTCTGCTTATTGCCCCATTTTCGGTTGGGGCTCGGCGGGCTCTTCGCAGTTATCTCCCAGGGGACGCTGAGTCAGAGCGACCCCCCGCCCCACCCCCAACACACACACACAGTAAAACTACCGTCCTTGGCAGGAGGTGGGGCCGCTCCGAAGCCACTCCTGGCTGACCCCCTACCTGTGCACCTCTATCCTTCCAGTGGTTCCTGGGACCCAAGAACTCGGCTCCCCCCATACCTGTCCAGTTCCTGCTGAGCCTGCCGCAGGCCCCCAGTCCTTGGAAGAATGGAGACTAGTCCCTCAGATCTTCGGGGACCACCTCCGGGGCGCTCAACCAATCCTCAAGGCCCCAGGTGATGCTCCACACCCAGGTCCACCTGGCCCTGGCTTCGCTGCGGGGCTTTCCGGGCCTCCACCTCCACACTCAGCGTCACCGGAGCCAGGAGATCTGCGAAGCTCTCCTCGGCACGAGGCGCCGGTATGTGTCCCCTCTCAACCCACACGTGCGAAACTGCCCAGCTTGGCCGGGGGCTGGCCGCCTGGCTCGTGCGGGTAGTTGGTGTGTAGGCCGGGCCGTACCTCCGGGGGAACAGAGGTGGCGACAGTGGCAGTGCGCGGGGCAGAGAAGGCGACGATCCGCGCCCGCTGGCGGATCCCTGGCAGCTGGACCGCAGCCGGGGCCCCGCAATAGCCAAAGATCCTCGCATGTCGCGCAGCCCCCATCTGGGGACAGCTGGAGCCTCCCGCAGCTGCCGCACCGAGGGGCTGTGGGAAAGGGAAGGCGAGGGGCGCGGGGACAGGAAAAGAGCAAGCCTTCCGCGCACACGGGAGGTGGGTGGGAGGGAGAAGTCCAGCGCGGGGAAAAGGGGAATGCCGGGCGCCTCAGCCTGCAGTGACCTGCACTTTGGCCCTGCTCTTTGGCGTGTTCTTGGCCGCTCTCACGGTTCTCTACTTGCAGCAGCGAAGCAGACACACCTCAAGGCAGAGAATCACTGGAGCGCACCGTGGGCAAGTTGGGTCAGCCCCCACCGCTGACCACCCTGGTTCTCTCCGCACCCTCAAGGTGCACAGCCCTGGGAGGAGTGGCGGCTGTCCCATTAGTCCCAGCCAGAGAGTTCTCCTGGTGCAGGGTCTCACGGGTCAGCCCTGGGATGAAAAGGAGTGACTCTCCCTATCCTTGGACCGTCCTTGCACCCTGGGGCAGGATAGGGATCAGGGATGGGTGCAGGGGAGGCCTGAGATGGAAGCCCCAAGCCTGAAGACTCACTGCAAGTTTTCCTCATCCCCTAACTTCTCTCTGCCTGAATTCCCTGTACCCTCCATCTGCCCCCACCCCCATCTGTTCTTGCAACCAGACCTGGGTCCTTTATTTTTAGAGAGAGGGGAAGGATGGGAGAAAAAGGGAGAGAAACATCAATGTGTGGTTGCCTCTTGCATGCCCCCCCCCCTGCCCCCACAACTGGGGATCTGGCCATGTGCCCTGACTGGAAATTGAACTGGTGACCCTTTGGTTTGCAAGCAGGCACTCAATCAACTGAGCCACACCAGCCAGGGCTGAAATAGCCTTTTTACAACTTATGGAGAAAGGGGGCCACATACTAACCTGAAAACCTCAGGTGAGGCCTGTGTGGCCACCTTACAAACTCAGAGACCTAAAGGAACCAGACAGTGTTAGGTAGGACAGACAGCAAATCAAGGCAGGGAGGAGGAGGGAGACATGTCTCTTTGCCCACTGACTCAGCAGTCCTGAACCTGGTCAGGTAATCTTGCCAGGTGTCTGGACACCACAGGAAACACCAAGCTGACATAAAATTCTGTGAATCGTCCCTACTACTGTTACAGAACACAGAAGACCACACAGGCCAAGGTTCCTTATGTCCACCGCCTTATGGAAAAATATCTCTCAAAGCCAGAGATTCGTGAAAAGGAAAGGAAATGTTTGTTTATTGCTATACAGAGTTAAAGTAGCAACCTAACGTCTTCATTAAAGTATCAAAGTCCTTTAGGATATCCACAGATGCCCACAGTGCTTCTTTCTCCCCCTGCCCCTAATTCAGGGTACCGTAACTCAGGAAAAGAAGCAAACGTCCAGGATCCAGGCTCCTGACACCATCAGCTGTGTCGTCGTCCAGGCAGGATCTCTGAGTAATCCAAAGCCATGTGGCATCTTCTCATGGCCTACTGGCAAGAGTCCTTTCCCCCTTCTTCCAGGCAGTCTCTCTTGCTTCCCAGGCCACGCAGCCAAAGGGAGCACCCCAAAGCCGCGTGGTCCTTCTTCTACCAAAGCTGTGGGGAAGGGGTCCCCACTCTGGCAAAGCCACGTGACTCTCCCTGTTCACCAAAGCTGCAGGGGTCTGCACTCTGGTGAAACCATGTGGATCTCCTCTCAATGGCTGCCGCATCTCAGTGTAAATCCCCGCACCAATCCTCCTCTGTACCCCCACTTCTGACTCCTCCTACAATCAGTTATACCTGCCAGCATTCCCGTATTATTCCAAGGTTACTGGACTGCCATCGTGAGTCTGGGCAGGTGTGTCCCCATGTTCTGGAGCCAATCTTCTTCAAGCTCCCATGCAGGTGCTGTAACTTGGGGTTCCTCCCCCAGTCACATCTTGGGGGATGATGCAGGGTGCAGCCAGGAGGGAGGGACCAAGAATGGGGATTTGGAATGGGGCCCAGAGCTCAGAGTGTCCAGGGAATATTAGAGGGACATATAAGATGTCCTCACCCCTTCCCCCACAGGTATGAGTTGGGGGATGGGACACATGGAGCAGGGACATGCAGAGCTGCTAATCCATGGCATGGTCATTTAACATATCTATAGCCTTTGGCTGGTGGTTTAGATGAGTTAAATAGCTGTGGCCATGCTCTGAGCCAGGGGATGGAAAGGACTCCCCCGAAGACATGACTGGGGGAGGAACCCCAAGTTACAGAGCCTGCATGGGAGCTTGGAGAAGATTGGCTCCAGAACATGGGGACATACCTGCCCAAACTCATGATGGCATCCCAATAACCTTGGAAATACATGGGAATGCTGGCAGGTGTAACTGATTGTAGGAGGAGTCGGAAGTGGGGGTACAGAGGAGATTTGGTGCGGGGATTTACACTGAGATGCGGCAGCCATTGAAAAAGAAAAGAAGAGATCCATGTGGTTTCACCAGAGTGTAGGACCCCCACAGACTTGTGAGGGAGAATCACCATGTGCCTTTAGCAGAGAATTGCCACTTGGCTTTGCCTGAGTAGAGACCCTCTTGCAGCTTTGCCAGAGGGAGAGAATCCACTCGGTTTCACCAGAGTGCAGACCCCTGCAGCTTTGGTGAACAGGGAGAGCCACGTGGCTTTGCCAGAGTGGGGACCCCTTCCCCACAGCTTTGGTAGAAGAAGGACCATGCGGCTTTGGGGTGCTCCCTTTGGCTGCGTGGCCTGGGAAGCAAGAGAGACTGTCTGGAAGAAGGGGGAAAGGACTCTTGCCAGTAGGCCATGAGAAGGTGCCACATGGCTTTGGATTACTCAGAGATCCTGCCTGGACGATGACACGGCTGACAGTGTCAGGAGCCTGGATCCTGGACGTTTGCTTCTTTTCCTGAGTTACGGTACCCTGAATTAGGGGCAGGGGGAGAAAGAAGCACTGTGGGCATCTGTGGGTATCCTAAAGGACTTTGATATTTTAATGAAGATGTTAGGTCACTACTTTAACTGTATAGCATTAAATAAACATTTCCTTTCCTTTTCACGAATCTCTGGCTTTGAGAGACATCTTTCCATAAGGCAGGGGATATAAGGAACCTTCTATTGTTCTGTAACAGGGGAAGTCCTTTCCATCCCCCTGGCTCAGAGCATGGCCACAGCTATTTAACTCATCTAAGCCACCAGCCAAAGGCTATAGATATGTTAAATGACCATGCCATGGATTAGCAGCTCTGCATGTCCTTGCTCCTTGTGTCCCTTCCCTCAACTCATACCTGTAGGGGAGGGGGTGAGGACATCTTATATGTCCCTCTAATATTTCCTGGACACCTTGAGTTCTGGGTTGCATTCCAAATCCCTATTTTTGCCCCCCACCCTCCTGCTGCACCCTGTATCACTACCTGGGAAAGTGAGCCTTTGAAACTGTGCTTTCATCCCAAGGCCAGAAGGAGGGAAAGGGCCCACAGTGCCCAAAGGAAGAAGCCAATTAACACCTTTGAGTGTTCAGGCCACCCCCTCCCCCAAATCTGGCACCACCTTTACCTGTCAGTCAATATGTAACTTCTTCACCCCATCTAACCAATTCAGGTTTGCTGCTCAAGGCTCTCTTGGCCCTTAGGCCACCTTGCCTCTGGCCATGCACTTGCTTACCTCCCTGGCTGTCACCTCCTCTGGGCTTGTCACCCTGGCCTTTGGCTGTCCTTACTGACTGCCGTGAACCCTGCTTGCACACTAATAGAACCCAGAAGAACCCAGTTTCTGGGAGTTTCTCCTTCAGCAATAGGATAATCTGAAATTAAAACTTTCTAACTAAAAGTAGTATGCGGAGGGTAGTCATGTCCTAGGCTGGTATTTTTCCCTAACAAAGGTTGATCTTTACCTTAGCTGAGCCCATCTGTTGTCTTTTTGCATCTAACATAACATACCTTTGGAATGTCAGATTTCCTTTTTCTGGACCCCTCTAAGTGAAACCAGAAAAGACACCAGCGTTCGGGCTGCCTGTCACTGCCAAACCCAATAAGCAAGGACAGCGATTGAATCTTTATGGGCACTTTATTCAGATGGCCGGTGATCTGAGAAGATGGTGGGTTCATACCCTAACAGACCATCTTGTCTTTTCTTCCCAGGCCAGAATTTTTATACCAGGGAATAAACAAGGTGTGATGAGGAGCTTTGAAATTCAGGGAGGATTAGGTGAAAGAAACTGCAACATTCCTGTCCTGGGCAGTTAGCTGTTCCCAGGGGCAGTGGTCATCTGTCTCCCCCTGGAACACAAAGGCCCGGATGCCTCCAGTTGTCCCCAGGCAGTAATTAGCAGTGCCCCAGGAGGTCAGCTGTTTTCCCAGGAGCCAGGCTGGGCCTTATCTGTAGTTTCTGAAACAAAAGCTTTAACATATACATTACTTACTAGGCTTATAACTTTTTACCTTAAACTAAAAATTTTCAACTCTTCAGTCCCTTATTATAAGTACAGGCACTGAACATACTAAATACTATTCACTATCCTCTACCCCACCTGTGTAAAAGATGTGTCTACCATTTTACTCTTTATCCAGTACAGAGGTTCCCCCATGTTGTTTTTCCTACCTCCCCAATCTATCACCAATGGATTTCAGGTAACCAACTTATGTCTTTTTTTATTGTAATGTGCAAAATAAGGTGCAAAACTGCCATTTTGTGGAGCGTTTCCTCAGTCCATTGAGATTTTGCTTCCTGGCAATTGTCAGGAAGCAATCTGGCTCAAATACACTCACAAAAATTCTGTACAGATTTGAATGTTTCTTACTGTTATGGTAGAATGAGCAGCCAGAAGGGAAATAAAGGCAGGACCCTCACCATTGCAATCTAACAAAGAACTTAATACAGGAGGCAACAAGTAAAGGAAGTAGCCAATTAACACCTCTGGGTATTCATGACCACCCCCAAAGCTGGTCCTACCTTTGCTGTCAATCAATATGTAATTTTTCACCACCCCCCCCCTTCTGCCAACTATATAAGTGTTCAGAGCAAAGGGTACTCTCTCTTGGCTCTGGCCACCAGGCCTCAGGCCACTGGCCTCTTGTAGCTTTGCCCTAAACCTATGCCTTTCAACAACCCCCACCTCAGCAAGGCCTGCCAACAAACCCTGCTTGCACTCTAATAGATGTGCTGGTCTGTAATTCTTTATGGCATTGGCAAGAAGAACCAGTTCTCTCCTGTTAACATTATAGCAACAAACTCATTTTCCAATTTAGCTTCCCAGGCTACCTTTCCATCCTGGAACAAGTTTGTTCTGGGAAAAAAAATTAAAATGAAAACCAAAAAATCCTCTCTAGATACCTTTTTGCAGTGTCATGTAAGAAACGTTCAAACCTGTAGAGAATTTTTATGAGTTTATTTGGGCCAAAGTGATGACAATTGCCAGGAAGCAAAATTTCAACAGATTGAGGAAATGCTCCTGAGTGTGGCAGTTTTACCATTTATTTTATACATCAGGATCAAAGGAGGAGACATAAGAGGGTTACATGAAATCCATTGGTGATAGATTAGGGAGGTGGTAGAAAGCAAACTGGGGAACTCTCTGGGATTGGATGTTAAGTAAAAAACTAGATACTTCTTTTACAGAGGTGGATATAAGACAGTAATGGTTAACGACGTGATAAGAATAACAATGAGCAGATTTGATATTTCAAAGGTATGTTATGGTAGATGAAAAAAGACAGCAGACAGGCTCAGTCAGGGCAAAGACTGACCTTTGTTAGGAAAAAAATACTGGCCTAGGACGCGTCCACCCACCCTGAATTGCTTTCAGAGTTTCCTTTTCAGACCATGCCATGCGGTTCCTGGCTGTCTCTGAGTTTGTAAGGCCGCCACGCAGGCCTCCCCTGAGCTTGTCTGGTTTGGTATGTGCCGCCCTTCCCTTCTCATCCTCAGCAGTTAGGAACAGTAAAGCATTCCATTTCGTTGAGCAGTGAAACTGACCTCTCAGCTTTTGGGCTTCTAATGGCAAATTAAATCCACCTTTCCAAGAAAAGGAAACTGTGGAAAAATAGCTATAACACAGAAAATAATTGATGTATTGAATGCATTTACTGATTTTGTACTTTATAATGGTTCTCCTAAATGGCAACACAGGCATTAAGCAAACAAAACATATTTGATGAAAATTTTTGGCCTTCCCCTTTTTAAATTATTTACTAACAGTGGTAGCTAAGAAATTGTCTTGGTGCCTATAAAATTCTCTATGCTAAAAGTGGGCAACAAATTAGTAACCATAACAGATCAGAGAGAGTAGGAAGAAGCTGCAATAATATTAGGGAGTAAAGCTTGCAATAAGATGCCTCAACCTTGATATCTTTGATCCGAGTCTGTGAAGAATGAAGAAACAACCCTCTGCACCAAAATCGAAGAGGACCAGGATTTCTGATTGTGTCCTGCAGAATATGGATAAAGCTCAAGCCATCTGAAGCCTCCCCCCAAGCTGCACACAGCAGGATCCCTGACTTCAGCCACCTCCCACCTGTCACAAGCCTTTATCAGGAGAAGATGCCAAATTACAAGCCATTTGGTGGCATGTGATTGCTTTGATGTTGATGGCACAGGGATATACATCATCTCCTCTGTTTAAAAGGGATTGAGCAGTTTAAATGGAAGGAGAGAGTATAAAAGCAAATTTAAATAAACACTGAAGGGAGTTAAATCCATACCAAACTGAAAAGAATATCAACATAAAACGAAACCTTAAATATAGTTTGAAGAAATAGATGAGTAATGTATTTCTAATTATACTCTTTCTAGTCTTTTAGAAATATTGAAGAATCAAAAGTTAAAAGAAAGAAAGAAAAAAACTGGCCCTGGCTGTAGTTCCTGAGCAGTTGGTCAGAGCATTGTCCCCATACTCCAAGGTTGTGGGTTCAATTCCAGGTCAGGGCATGTAGGAGTATAAGAAACAACCAATGAGTGTGTGAATGGGTGCAACAACAAATCAATGTTTCTCACCTTGCCCCTCCACCTTTCTCTCTCTAAAATCAGTATTTTTAAAAAAAGGAGGGAGGAAATAATAAAACTAAACAGTTTATGAAAGCATGGGACTGGTTTTATATGGTATATGGAATATTATTGTTGGTTTTGTGGACAAAGAATTAAATAATACTGAACCACACAGACAGAAAGGCCTCCTGCTCTCAGTCTCGGTTCTTTTGCTTGCACCAAGAGGAAAGTGTTAGGGCTGGTGTCTTCAACTCCTCTTTAACAACTCCCTTTAAAAAGAAGGGGGAAAAAAAGCAGACTGTGGGCTCTGAGCCTTTGGCAGACAATAGCATCTAGCTCCAATTTAATGACATGATGTTTGTTATGATGTGTATATATATTATATGAAATACATTATACATATTTCAGAGAAGGGGGACAGTAGGGAGAAAGAGAGCAAGAGAATGCACCTCTCGTATGCACCCCAACCTGAGACCCAACCAGCAACCCAGGTGTGTACCCTGGCCAGGAATTGAACTGGCAACTTTTTGTTTTGCAGGCCAACATCTGACCCACACCAGTCAGGGTATTATTATATTTACTTTTGTGGCTACCTTCTCTTTATGGCAAATGAACTGGTTTTCATTTGTGATTGGCCTACAATTTTTTTAAAATTTATGTTTAAAAATAGAGTCAACTTAAATATTAGAGCACTCAGTGAAAAAACAAAGAAAACCAACAGTGGGTCCAACATGGTTGGGCAAAAACCTTACAAAGGGCACTGAAATGATTTTTAGTTAAGAAAATGTCACCTTAAAATCATAGATTGTCAGAGCTAAAGGAGACTAGGAGCAGATAACTCAAATCTGCTCATTTTACCCAAGAGGAGATTAAGGCCCAGAAACAGGGCGGAAATGACCAGGAATGAATATTACAAATTTGTGATGCCGAAGCAGGCATCAGTCTAAGCCGGCTGCCTCTTCCCACACTGCTTTTACCATTATTTAACGTGTAGGCTTCTTAAACACTGCGTTAGACCTGGCTAAACGTGTCCTGTCTGCAAAGGTGTCAAAGGAGAAGCAAGCCACAAAGGAATTGAAATTCTTCTGTAAAACAAGTAAAACTTGTGCAGTTGGTGAGACCACAGTGACATCTAGTGTTGTTCTTTGATAATGCAACTTTTGATGCAACCCTTGATTTGACATTAAATAATGTCAAACCCCAGGGCAATGTTATTGCCCTGGTCAGAGAGGTTCAGTAGTCCACAAAGGCAAAGTTTGCCAAATGGATTCAGGGCACATACCTGGGATGCAGCCCTGGTCCCTGGTAGGGGCACGTGTGGGAGGTGAGTGATCAATGTTTCCCTCCCTCCCTACATTCCCCTCTATCTAAAATAAATAAATAAAATCTTTTTTTTTTTAAAAGCAAACATTATTTTGTACAGTATCCCTCATTTTGGGTTGTCTGTTTCCTCATGAATAGGCTTATTTATCTACATGAGCACCACCTAAGTGAAGACATACCCTTCCTCCATGCATCACGTGGTGTGTCCCATCATTGGCATTCGAGATTTGACTGCTTGGTGACCATGGTACCAGGCTAAGCCACTATAAGTTATTGTTCTTTCCTTTCTAATTAATAACTGATTAGTGGGGTTATATTGTGAAGCTACATAAGTGCCTTTTTCTCTTTAAACTTTTATTTGCTAGTTTTACTATCTATTAATAATTCTTGCCTGAATCAATTATTACTATAATGGTGGCAAAATGGTAATTCTCTAATTCTGTCAATTTCTACATTTTATTACATATTGTTTTACTGAAATAAGAGCTTTTCCTATCTTGTTATTTATTTGTGTTTGTATTTATTAATCTGGACTGATGAATTTTTGCATCATCTATAATATACATAATCTACATTATGTTGTACACAATCCATAATCTATTGCTATTTATTTCTCTTTAAAAGTATAAATGTCATGAAGGTAAAAAATATGAGGAATTGTTCCAGATTAAGGAGATTGAAGAGATATAACAACTCAATATTATGCATAATCCTGGGGTATGGGAGAAAGAGTTATAAACAGCTAGAAAGGACATTATTGGGATAATTGGTAAAATTTTAATAATGCTTTGCACCTGATACTGAGTTTAAAGGATGATACTTTACCAGTGTTAAACTTTCTGTTTGGATCACTTTGCTGTGATTATGTAAAATAAAAATATTAGAAAATAGACACTAAAATATTTAGGGGTAGAGCAGCATTATTAGGGGTATTGCAGCTTGTTCTCAAGTAGTTCAAAAAGTAATTGTGTGTTTGTGTGTATGTGTTGAGAGAGAAAATGATAAGCAAATGTGGCAAAATGTTAGCAGTAGGTGGATCTGGCTGAAGAGTACACAGGGGCTCTCTGTTCCAGCAAGGATATGCCAGCCATGTCTGCCGAGGGGCACAGCCTCCCCTCCCTCAGAGCTCACAGGAGCGGATGTTAACCACCTCACAGTCCCTGTGCCCTCCCGGGAGCTTCTGGCTCTCCCAGGAGGCTGGGACTGCAGTCTCAGCTGAGGCTCCACTAATGGGGTATGTCTCCAAGGTCACTCACCGATTACTGGCAGGATCCAGTTTGGACAGGGGGTCTCAGGTCTCTTCTGTCGTGAACCTGGCGCTCTGCCAGTGCTTTGTGCTGGGGCCTCATGGAGCTTCTCATAATGCCAGATCTTGCCTCCAGACGATGGGATCAAAGATGGAGACAGAGGACACAGGAGGGAAGCAGGCACAAGTCACAGGCCTTTCATAGCCCCACCTTGGAAATGATACCCCATCATTTGGCCCTGCTCCCTGCTTTAGAAACCAGCCACCAAGTCTGTGCAGCCTCAAGGAGAGGGGCTCACACAGAGATGTGTGATGTGGGGGCAGGAACGCTGGCAGCCATCCTGGGGCTGCCTACCACACAGGCCCGGATGAGGCACTTGGCCCTGACTCTAAACATAATGGGGGCTCCTGGAAGGTTCTGTGCCAGAGGGGACCAGGTCAGGATTTCAGTTCATTTCAACCCTCCCTGCGGCCTGGGGGGTGGTGCGATCCCCAAGATGCCAGAGCAGACCCAGCCTCTTGGGGTGTGTGTGGTCTGGACTCCACCCAGCACCTACAGCAGTCCTCCCATTGTCACGTGATACCAGCCCAGGGGCTGCAGGCACTACAGGTGCTTGTAGGGCTAGACACCTTGTGACACGCTAGGAGGCTAGAACAAACCCCACGTCAGATGGGGAGACAGGGAAGTCCCTGAGAGGATAGGCTCATCCAGGGTCACATCACTGGGGAGAAGGAAGAGCCGGGTCTGAACCCAGTTCTGGGGCCTCAAAGCTGGGGCCCTGGCTGCATGCAGGCCTCCCTCAGACCGTGGGGCGGCCGGGTTGGTGTTACTGTGCACGGACACAGCACAGGGTGGAACATGAGCAGTTACCTGCCCAGAGAGGTGGGAGCTCAGGTCTGAGGAGGAAACCCAGGTAAGGGACCCAGGCAGTGACCCCACGTCTTGACGACAGAGCCCAACAGCACTTGGAACCCTGGTCACCAGGCGGCCACGTTCTAGAGCAGCCCCTGCCCAGCTCACTGGACTGCAGATGCTCGAGAGTGTGACGCGTGCAGTTGCTGCATCTTGACGTTCTGAGGCTGGGGCCTCAGGAGAGGATGATGGGAGAACTTCTTCCCCACTGTAGACAGTGGGCTGGGGCTCACACCCAGCGCCTCCAGCCATTTACCTGGAGGAGCCCAAGGGCAGCACAGGTAGGCCAGGCCAGTCCAGGCCACCACTTGACCCCCACCCTGGCCGCCCTGTGTCCTGCACGTGTGTGCACATAAGGGGCTCACGTGGGGAGGGCAGGAGCCTGGTGGGCCGGCCATGGGTCAGGATCACACCCCAGGTCAAGGCTGGCTGGGTGGGATGTGGAGGGCGGAGTGACACCCTTGTGCTGGAATCTTACCCAAGCCCTACAGGTGACTCTCACTTCACTGGGGTGAGCGGATGCAAGTCTGTGCCTAATCTGGGAGCAGAAGGTGAGGTGGCTGGGCAGAGAGCTCTGAGCTTCCAGGGCGGAGGCCAGCCACTGTCATTGCGGAGCTCTCCACATGTAACGCAATGCAGGTCCGGCTGCCTGCTGCTTCAAAGGTCAATACTCGAGAGGCAGGGGCTCCTGTAAAGGAAAGTGGTTTTATTCAGGCGCCAGCCACCCAGAAGATGGGGGACTCTCATCTCAAAGCCTGTCTCAGCATCCCAGGCGTCCTGGCTAGTTTACATGGGGAACCGCGGGAGGAGGGGAACTCAGGAATTTCTGGCTTCGCACAGTGTCTCAGCTCTGCTCTCGGGTGGTTTCAGTGATATCTCCTGGGAGCGTCACCGTGCAGTTCCATCGCTCCATCCGCAGGTTCCCTGCTGACATCCGGGAGCAGGGTGTGCAGACTGCATCTCTGCTGTTCTCATGTGAGTCGCCAAGCTAGTCCAGTGTCTTGTGGTCAAGGTCGTTCCTCTGTTAAGCAGGAGCTGCAACTGCTGGTATCTGTAGAATACTCACAAGGACACTTTTAATAAATGAGTCTTCTATGAGTGTGATAGTACAGCCTATTCTATAATTACCACCTGATTAGTATGTTTACATCAATCACTGTTACAATTCCTCACTGTCGATTCTTCTTCCATATCTATGGAGCCATTGATGTCCTCTGAGTCCTCTGGGGGAATGAAAATTTTTATCTTGTTATAAAGCAAAATCTTGTCAGTTAAAAGAAAATACATTTTTTACAGGCACCTGTTGTGCAAATGTAATTATTCTGGCATGGGAAAAACAAGTCCTAAAGGCTTTGAAACAATAAAGACACATATTATAAAGTAAAGAATAGTTAAATTTAAATTAAATTCCTCCTAATAATAGACTTGAGTCCTTGTGGTATCCATGAAAATAGAGGAGGCTATGAGATAACTTAATTCTCTGAGTAGGAACTCTACAGCTAGAGGGAGGCTTGTTGCTGCATTGTCTTGATACCCCTTCAACTGAGACTGTTGGATGTTGTTGTTGTTGTTTTACGTCAGTTCAGTGTTCAATAGAGTACATGGCTCCTATGTCTATTAAGTCAGTCAAATTGTTCCCCACTGTCAACTGTGTGTGGGGAAATAATGGTGGGTTAGGAGGTGTCTAGAGGAGTTTTGGCCTCCTCATTTATCTTCTGAGTTACCATCTGCCTATGTGTCCCTTTTCATTTACTTCTTTTTTTTATGATTGTTGCTAGGCATGTAAGCTTTCCACTTTGGTGACCTTCTGCACCTGGTCTCTTGCCCTTGCTCCAACCTTTTGGTGCATAACTGAAAAATGAATCTTTGAAAACAATTAACTGAACTAGAATTTAATATCCATAATTGTGCATTATAGAGCCTATTTTTAAATTATATATTATTGATTATGCTGTTACAGGTGTCTCAATTTTCCCCCCTTGTCCCCTCCATACAGGACCACCCACTCTCTAAGGCCATCACCACACCATTGTTCATGACCATGGGTCATGGATCTTTGGCTAGTCTATTTCCCATACTGTATCTTAATCCCCATGGCTGTTCTGTAACTACCCATTTTCTAAAATATATATTTTATTGATTATGTTATTACAGTTGTCCTATTTTCCCCCTTCACTCCCCTCCACCTTACACACCCCCTCCCACCCAAATTCCCTCCCTTTAGTTCATGTCCACAGGTCATACATATAAGTTCTTTGGCTTCTACATTTCCTATACTATTTTTACCCTCTCCATGTCTATTTTCTACCTACCATCTATGCTGCTTATTCTCTGTACCTATTCCCCCTCTCTCCTCCTCCCACTCCCCTGTTGCTAACCCTCCATGTGATCTCTATTTCTGTGGTTCTGTTCCTGTTCTAGCTGTTTACTTAGTTTGTTTTTGTTTTCGTTTCAGGTGTGATTGTTAATAATTGTGTTTGCTGTCATTTCACTGTACACATTTTTTATCTTCTTTTTTCTTGATAAGTCCCTTTCATGTTTCATATAATAAGGGCTTGGTGATGATGAACTCCTTTAACTTGACCTTACCTGAGAAGAGCTTTATCTGCCCTTCCATTCTAAATGAAAGCTTTGCTGGATAGAGTAATCTGGGTTGTAGGTCCTTGCCTTTCATGATTTGGAATACTTCTTTCCAGCCCCTTCTTGCCTGTAAGGTCTCTTTTGAGAAATCAGCTGACAATCTGATGGGCACTTCTTTGTACATAACTGTCCCCTTATTTCTTGCTGTTTTGAAGATTCTCTCCTTATCTTTCATCTTGGGTAATGTAATTATGATGTGCCTTGGTGTGTTCCTCCTTGGATCCAACTTCTTTGGGACTCTCTGAGCTTCCTGGACTTCTTGGAAGTCTATTTCCTTTGCCAGAATGGTGAAGTTCTCCTTTATTATTTGCTCAAATAATTTTTCCACTTGTTGCTCTTCCTCTTCTCCTTCTGGTACCCCTATAATTCGGATGTTGGAAAGTTTAAAGACATCCTGGAGGTTCCTAAGCCTCTCCTCACTTTTTTGAATTCTTGTTTCTTCCTTCTTTTCTGTTTGGTTGTTTCTTTCTTCCTTCTGGTCCACTCCATTGATTTGAGTTCTGGTATCCTTCCCATCACTATTGGTTCCCTGTACCAATAGAAATTTTCCTTTATTTCACTTATTGTAGCCTTCATTTTTTCATCTAATTTGCAACCAAATTCAACCAGTTCTGTGAGCAGCCTGATTGCCAGTGTTTTGAACTGTGCATCTGATAGGTTGGCTATCTCTCTGTTGCTTAGTTGTATTTTTTCTCGAGCTTTGATCTATTCTTTCATTTCGACCTTTTTTTTTTTTTTGTCTTGATGCACCTGTTACATATGAGGGGCGGAGACTTAGGTGTTCCCCAGGGCAGGGCAACCCAGTTGCTAGGTTGTGATGCTGTATGTAGGGAAGGGGTCTGAAAGGGAACAATGGCACTTGCTCCACTTTCTGCTGGATTTCAGTCACTTCCACCACTTCCCCCAAGCAAACTTGTCCCTTCTGGTGATGATTCCCATGTAGGTAGGTTTGTGTACATTCTAGGACCCTGTGGATCTCTCCAACAAACTCTCCTGTGAGGCTGGGAGTCTCTCTTGGCACCTCAACCCCCACAGGTGTTTTCAATCGGTATTTTGAGGCTTTATTTCCCTGGGCTGGGGCCCTGGGTTGCGTGGTCTATCTCCCTCCCCAGTTTCTCCTGATTTATCTGTGCGGGAATGGGGGACCACTAGGTCCACTAGCCTACTTGTGCTCGGTGCCACTCCACAATCCGCCACCTTACTGGGTCTACCCGCTGCTGCCTTGCATGCCTGGGGTCCACCAGTCACTGCTTTGCAGTGACCCCTCTCCACCTAGCCTCCCAACTCTGCCCCTCCTACCAGCCTGGATGAATATGTCTACTTTAACTCCTTGGTTGTTGGACTTCCATACAGTTCAATTTTCTGTCAGTACTGGTTGTTTTTCTTTCTAATTGTTGTTGTCCTTACTTTGGTTGTGCAAGGAGGCACAGTGCATCTACCTACGCCTCCATCTTGGCTGGAAGTGTAACTACTTATTTGAACTTCTTAATCCCCGCACCTCCTCTCCCATTCCCCCACATCCCCCTCCATCTGACAACCATCAAAACACTCTCTGTATCCACAATCCTGTCTCTGTTCTTCTTGCTTGCTGAGTTTGTTCTTTAAATTCAGTTGTTGATAGGTATGAATTTATTGCCATTTCATTAATAGTTTTGATCTTCTTTTTCTCAATGAAGTCTCTTTAACATTTCATATAATAATGGTTTGGTGATGGTGAACTCCTTTAGCATTTTCTTGTCTGGGAAGCTCTTTATCTGACCTTTGATTCTAAGTGATGGCTTTGCTGGGTAGAGCAATCTTGGTTGTGGGTCCCCACTTTTCATCACTTTGAATATTTCTTGCCAATCCCTTCTAGCCTGCAAAATGTCTTTTGAGAAATCAGCTGACAGTCTTTTTCAGTGTTTTTAAATAAATATTTTATTTATTTATTTTTAGAGAGAGGGTAAGGGAGGGAGAAAGAGGGACAGAAACATCAGTGTGTGGTTGCCTCTTGCACACCCTCTGTTGGGAACCTGGCCTGCAACTCAGGCATGTGCCCTGACTAGTAATCTAACCAGCAACCCCTTGGTCATAGGCCAGCACTCAATCCACAGCCACACCAGCCAGGGCTCAGCAGAAAGTCTTATGGGAACTCTCTCACAAGTAACTAACTGCTTTTCTGTTTCTGCAATGAAAATTTTCTCTCTATCTTTAACCTTTGGCATTTTAATAATGATGAGTCTTGTGGGGGGCCTCTCTGCATCCATCTTGTTTGAGATTCTCTGTGCTTCCTGGACTATATGTCTATTTTTCTTCACCAAATTAGAGAAGTTTTCTTTCATTATTTTTTCAAATAGGTTTCCAATTTCTTGCTCTTTTTCTTCTCCTTCTGGCATCCCTATGATGTATGTGTTGGTACTCTTGAACTTGTCCCAGAAGCTCCTTACACTATCCTTGTTTTTATGGATTCTTTTTTCTTCTTGCTATTCTGATTGGTTGTTTTTTGCTTCCTTATGTTCCAAATCATTGATTTGATTCTCAGATTTATCCACTGTACTGTTTATTCTTTGAAAATTTATCTTTATTTCAATTAGTGTATCCTTCACTTGTGATGATATCTTCATGCTCTTGAGGTCCTCACTAAGTTCCTTGAGCATCCCTATAACTGGAATTTCAAACTCTGCATCTGATAGATGGTTTATCTCCATTTTGTTTAGTTCTTTTTTTCTGGAGTTTTGATCTATTCTTTCATTTGGGTCTTGTTTCTTTGTCTCCTCATTTTGGTTGCCTTCCTGTGTTTGTTTCTATTAGGTAGAGCTGCTTTGACTCCCTGTCTTGGTAGCATAGTCCAATGTAATAAGTGTCCTGTAAGGTCCAGTGACACAGCCTCCCCATCACCAAAGGTGGGTACTTGAGGTGCATTCTGCCTGCGGGCTGAATCCATCCTCTTCATGTAGTTGAGCCTTGATTGCTGTTGGGAGAAATTTACCTACCCAGACTAGTCAGCTGCAAGGACTGGCTCTTTCCACTGACCACCAATCTCTGCTGGTGGAGGCAGTTCAGCGGTGGTACTTCAATGTGGTCTGTAGCTCTCCACTGGATGCAAAGGCTCTGGGGTTTCCTGGCTGGTTCAGGCCAAGGTCAGTCACCACTTGTGTTTTTTTGGCCCACTTGGCATAAGCTATAAAGCAATCTGGAGATGGCTGCTACCTGTGCTGAGCTTGGAGGTGCCTAAGAGTGGCCAGGCTCTGAGCCAAGGCCAGCTGCTGCTAGTGCTGGGCCTGGGGCACATAGCAAGCAGTACTGGGGCTGGGACTTGCTGAGGCCAGCTGGTGCTTGTTTGAGGGAATTTAGGAAGTTGTGCAGCATGGGCCAAGACAAGCCATTCACATGGAAAAGCCACTGTTAACAGCTTGGCAGTGGGGGGCGGGGGGGGGGGTGTCTGTCAGAGCCTCATGGAATTGCCAGGGCTGGGCAAACAATATGTGCCAGGTAGATAGAGTCCTGGATATGTCACCTGCTTTCAGCTTTGTGGGGGTGGGGCTCAGAAAAGAAACAATGGCCTCTGCCAGCACTTCTGTCTGAGAGTGCTCTTGCTCTGATGCCAGACAATTTAGTTCCTCTCTGCACATCGCTGATGCCTTTCAGTTGCTACCCCAGTGCTGGAGCTCAGAGGGAGTGAGTCTGAGTAAGTCTGTGTGTGGCCCCTTTAAGAGGAACTGTTTGAGACTCCAGAAGTTTCTTCCACTGACTCAATCCCCACTGGATTTTACAGCCAGAACTGATGGGGGCTTATTTTCCTGGCACTGGAACCCTGGGCTGAAAGGCCTGGTGTGGGGCTGAGATCCCTTGCTCCTGAGATAGCTTCCCAAATTTTTATCTACCACACGTGGGCATGGGACCAGCCATTTGGCGTCTCTGTGTCTGCCCCCCTCCTACCAGTGTGGATGGATGTGGTTTCTTTAATTCTGTAGTCATCAAATTGCCATTTAACTATATTTCTGATGGTTCTGAGAGATGATTGTTCAATAGTTTAGCTGTAATTTTGATGTGGTTGTGAAGGGAGGCAAGACATTTTACCTACACCTCTGTCTTTTTAAAAATATATATTTTACTAGTTATGCTATTGCAGTTGTCCAATTTCCCCCCTTTATTCCCCTCTTCCCTGCACCCTCCCTCCCACCTGCATCTCCTCTCCTTAGTTCATATCCATAGGTCACACATATAAGTTCTTTGGCTTCTCCGTTTCCTATGCTATTCTTACCTCCCCTTATCTATTTTGTACTGACCATTTATACTTCTTATTCCCTGTACCTTTTCCCCAACACTCTGCCTCCTTCCCCCTCCTGCTGATGATAATCCTCCATGTGACCTCCATTTCTGTGATTCTATTCTTGTTCTTGTTGTTTGCTTAACTTGTTTTTGTTTTTTTAGGTTCAGTTGTTGATAGTTGTGGGTTTGTTGTCATTTTAATGTTCATATTTTTATCATCTTTTTTTTCTTAGATAAGTCCCTTTAACATTTCATGTAATAGGGGCTTGGTAATAATGAACTCCTTTAACTTGACCTTATCTGGGAAGACTTTATCTGCCCTTCCATTCTAAATGAAAGCTTTGCTGGATAGAGTCATCTTGGATGTAAGTGGTCCTTGCCTTTCATGACTTGGAATACTTCTTTCCAGCCCCTTCTTGCCTGTGAGGTTTCTTTTGAGAAATCAGCTGATAGTCTTACGGGAATTCCTTTGTATGTAACTGTCCCCTTTTCTCTTGCTGCTTTTAATATTCTCTCCTTATCTTTAATCTTGGGTAATGTAATTACAGTGCCTTGGTGTGTGCTTCCTTGGGACTCTCTGAGCTTCCTGAACTTCCTGGAACTCTATTTCCTTCACCAGATTAGGGAAGTTCTTGATTATTTTTTCAAATAAGTTTTCCAATTCTTTCTCTTCCCCTTCTCCTTCTGGCATCCCTATGATTTGGATGTTGAAGTGTTTAAAGTTGTCCCAGAAGTTCCTAAGCTTCTCCTCATTTTTTTGAATTCTTGTTTTTTCATTCTGTTCTGGTTGAATGTTTTTATCTTCTTTCTGCTCCAGATTATGATTTGGGTCCTGGTTTCCTTCCCTTCACTTTTTGGTTCCCCGTATATTTCTCTTCATTTCACTTTGCATAGCCTTCACTTTTTCCTCCATTTTGTGGCTATACTCAACCATTTCTGTGAGCATCCTGATTACCAGTTTTTTTAACTTTGCATGTGATAGGCTGTCTATCTCTTCATCGCTTAGTTCTATTTTTGGAGCTTTGATCTGTTCTTTCATTAGGGCCACTTTTTTTTTTTTTTTGTCTCAGTGCACCTGTTACATTCTAAGGGGTGGAACCTTAGGTGTTGGCCTTGTCAGGGCAACCCATGTTGCTGCATTTTGGCTCTGTATGTGGGAAAATGGTCAGAGAGGGAACAATGCTGCTGGTTCAGCTCTCGGCCGGCTTTCAGTCACTTCCCCTGCTCCAAGAAGCAAATTGGGCCCTTCTGGTGCTGATTCCTGGGTGGGTGGGTTTCTGTAAGTTCTTGGACTCTGTGGGTCTCTCCAACAAGCTCTTCTGTGAGGCTGGGAGTTTCTCCCACTGCCACAACCTCCATACAGGTTTTTACTGCCAGAGGTTTTGAGACTCTATTTCCCAGTGCTGGAATCCTGGATTGCATGGTCTGTCTTGCTTCAAAGTTGTTCTTCCCAGTTATCTGCATACAAATGTGGGACCACCTGGTCTGCCAGCTGCCACCTTGCCCATTCCAGTCCTCCAGCCCCTGCCTTGTAGCACATCCTCTCCACCCCAGCTGCCCATTTTCACCCCTCCTACTGGTCTGAATGAATGTTTCTTCTACAATGCCTTAGTTGTCTGACTTCAATACAGTTTTATTTTCTGGCAGTTCTGATAATTTTTTTGTTTTTAAAGTTGTTGTTGTCTTCTTTTTGTTTGTGTGATGAGGCAAAGCATATCTACCTATGCCTCTATCTTGGCCCTACTTACACCTCTGTCTTGACCAGAAGTCCTATAGAGTGTATTGAAACATAATTTCTCCCCTAAAATTGCCCTCATTTTTATAGAAGAGTCAAATCAAGAGACTCAGACTTAGACTGGAACTTACACCATTGGCTCTCCTGTTGTTTGGACCTTCAGACTGGGACTGAACTATCCCATTGGCTTTCCTGGGTCTCCAGCTTGCCAATTGCAGATTTGGGACTTCTCAGCCTCTATAACCAACCAAACTAATTGACAGCCAAAATGAAACTGAGGTTGTGCCATGAAGAAGAAAGAAAAGAAGAAAGGAAGAAAGGAAGGAAGGAAGGTTGGTCACAATCCATGTCATACCCAGAAAGATGCTGCCACTTGGACTTTGGGACACACTTAATACCTAAGAAGAGGAGTTGGCACTAATTCCCCTAATAGGAGGCATCTCCTTTAAGCCTGAGTCAGGACTTGAATGTGAGCCCTTTGTTGAGCCTCACCCTTTTTTCTATATATATCACAAACTGAGTGTGCATTATGGAAACTCCCAGCAGACAAATTAATGTAAAAACTGATTCAGAGCAAGTAGATCTTGTATGAGTTCAAAAATGGCCATTATAAAATGTACCATAATAGGACATATTCATAATCCAGGATAATAACAAGGATTCCACAAGAAGAAATGCCCAGGGAGAGACTCTCCCAAAGAAAAACTCATAAATAAAAATTATAAAGTGTATAAGGAAACCCAACACCATGAGAAATAGTTAGAAAATACAACAAATTATGAACTAGAAATAATACAACAATTTGAAATATACTTGAAAATGAGTGTATTTGAAAGAAGTCTGAACAAATTTAAGAAGATTGAAGTCATATCAAGCATCTTCTCTGACCACAATGCTATGAAACTAGAAATCAATCACAAGAAGAACACGCAAAGACATGGAAGCTAAATAACATGTTATTATTAAACAATGAATGGATAAACAACAAGATCAAGGATGAAATAAAAAATATCTTGGAATAAATGAAAATGAAGACACAACAATCCAAAATCTGGGACACTGGGAAAGCAATCCTAAGAAGAAAATTCATAGCATTACAGGCCTATCTCAAAAAACAAGAAGCTCAAAGAAACAACCTAACTTCACCCTTAAAGGAACTTGAAAAGGAACAACAAAGTCCAATGTGAGTAGAAAAAAGGAAATAATTAAAAGCAGTGCAGAAATAAATAAAATACAGTCTAAAAATGATACAAAAGATCAATGTATTCAAGAGCTGGTTCTTTGAGAAGATAAACAAAATTGACAAACCCTTAACCAGACTCATTGAGAAAAAAAGAGAAAGGACCCAAATAAGTAAAATCAGAATTGAAAGAGGAGAAATAACAACTGACACCAAAGAAATACAAAGGACTGTAAGAAAACATTAGGAACAACTATACACCAACAAACTGGACAAGCTGGATGAAATGGATAAATTCCTAGAAACATACAACCTTCCAAAAATAAATCAGGAAGAATCAGAGAATCTGAATAGACAAAATTACACCTGATGAAATTGAAGCAGTAATCAAAAACACAAAAACAAAAACAAAAACAAAAACAACTCCCAACAAACAACAGCCCTGGACCAGATGGCTTCACAGTTAATTTTACCAAACATTCTGAGAAGAACTAACACCTCTTCATCTCAAACTACTTCTCAAAATTCAAGAGGAAGGAAGGCTCCCAAATTGATTAGATACCAGCATTATCCTAATTCCAAGACTAGATAAAAATACTACAAAAAAGAAAAGAAAATTATAGACCAATATCCCTGATGAACATAGATGCTAAAATCCTCAGCAAAATATTAGCAAACTGAATACAGCAACACATCAAAAAGGTCATACATCATGATCAAGTGGGGTCTATTTTGGGAATAGAAGAATGGTACATTTGCAAATCAATAAATGTGATTCACCACATAAACAAAATGAAGGATAAAAACCATATGTTTGTATCAATCGATGCAGAAAAAAGCATTTGATAAAATCCAGCACCCATTTATGATAAAAACTCTCAGCAAAGTGGGAAGAGAGGGAACATACCAAAACATAATAAGGGCCATATGTGAAAAACCCACTGCCAGCATCATACTCAAGAGGCAAAAACTACAAGCATTCCCCTTAAGATCGGGAATGAGACAGGGATGTCAGCTTTCACCTCTCTTATTCAATATAGTACTGGAAGTCCTAGCCATAGAAATCAGACAACAAGAAGATATAAAAGGGTTAGAATAAATAACTAGAATAAATAAAAGGGTTAGAATAAATAACTAGAATAAATATTTCCAGATCAACAAAACAAAAAGACAACCTGCAGAATGAGAGAACATATTCACTGATACATTTCATAAGAGGCTAATATCCAAAATTTATAAAGTACTTGCAAAACTCAACATCAAAAAAAAAAAAAAAAACCCAGATAACCCAATTAAAAAAATGGACAAAGGACCTGAATAGACACTTCTCCAAAGAGGACATACAGATGGCCAAAAGTCATGTGAGAAGATGCTCAATGTCACTAATCATCAGAGAAATGCAAATAAAAACCACAATGAGATAACATCTCATCTCTGTCGGAATGACTATCATCCATAAATCAACAAACAAGGGCTGGTGAGGATGTGGAGAAAGGAAACCCTTTTGCATTGTTGGTGAGAATGCAGACTGGTGCAGCCACTGTGGAAAGCAGTATGGAGATACCTCAAAAAATTAAAAACAGATATGCCTTTTGACCAAGCAATCCCAGTTCTGGAAATTTATCCAAAGGAACCCAAAACACTAATTCAAAAGAACATAAGTGCCCCTATGTTCTTTGCATTGTTATTTACCATCACCAATATATGGAAGCAGCCCAAGTGTCCATCAATAGCTGAGGGAGTAATACAACTATAGGACATCTACACAATGGAATTCTACTTGACCATAAAAAAGAAGAAAATTTTACCCTTTGCCACAATATGGAGGGACCTGGAGAACATTATGCTAAGTGAAATAAGCCAGTCATAAAAAAGACAAATACCACATGATTTCATTCATATGTGGAATCTAATGAACAAATTGAACTAATGATCCAAACAGAGACAGACTCATAGATGGAGAACAGATGATAGCTAATGGGAGCAGGGAGGTTAGGGGTGGATGGATTAAGCAAAAGAGATAAAGATTCATGAACATAGACAACAGGCTGGTAATTGCTGGGGCAATGGAGGTATAAGGGGACTAAATGGTAATGAAAAAGTATAATAAAGATTATATGTTAAAGATGAGTGCATTTGCATTTTTCAAAGGGAATAAAGAAGACATTGAATCCTTAAAGTCAAAATATTATGGAAAAACAACATGCAGATTTGAGAAAGATTCAAATAAAAAGTTAATAAATGGAAAAAATCATTAAAATGAAAACCAGAGGACAGATAAAAATAATTTAGACTTAGCTCAAAAGAGATTCCCTAAACTGGAAGATAGATCTAAAGAAATTCTCCAGAATGCTGCAGAAAGAGTTAAAGAACTTGAAAAAAGTGAAAATAGGTTAAGAAACATAAAAGTTAAGTGAGAAGTTCCAAAAGACATCTAATGAGAGTTCTATCAGAAAAGAATAGCCCTGGTTGGTGTGGCTCAATGGATTGAGCGCCGACCTGTCAACCAAAAGGTCGTTGGTTCAATTCTCAGTCAGGACACATGCCAGTGTTACAGGTGAAGTCCATACAGGAGGCAGCCACACATTGATGTTTCTCTCCCTCTATTTCCCCCTTCCTTCCCTTCTGTCTAAAAATGAGTAAGTAAAATCTAAAAAAAAAAGAGAGAAAAGAATAACAAAAAATGAGAGTCACAGTATTCAAAGAATTAATCAAAGAGTTAATGACTTAAAGTTTTCCAGAATTTAAGAAAGGAGTACACATCCTCAGTTTTAAAACCATACAAGTTCTGAGCAAGATAAATAAAAACAAATCAACACATGTGGTGAACTGCAGACTATCAAGGCTTAAAATTAAAGATTTAAAGCTACCAGAAAAAGAGATAAATATTAATAGATTTCTAACAAGGAAATGATATTCAGACTGGCAGTACTCTGTTAGCAATGATAAGTGTCAGAAGATACTGTAATTACATCTTGAAGACCCATGGACACCCAAACAGTGCTGAAGGAAATAATTGTCAACTTAAAATCTTACACCCAACTTTAAGACAGAGGTAAAATAGACATTTTCAGACTTAACAAAAAATAGAAGAAGTTTTTCAACCCCCAGATCTCCCCTGAAATAGCTACTAATGGGTGTTCTTAAGTGAAGAAATATATACCCAGGAGGAAGTTAGTGGGATGCAATGAGAAATAGTAAGATTACAAATCAGTAAAACAAACTGGTGTGTCTCAATAATTATTAATTATAAATAATGGCTCATTTGTTTGTATATAAAAATCTAAACCTAAAGTATGTAAATATTTGTAAATTTCAATATTAGAAAACAGCATAAGATATGGAGAGAGAAAGTCTGGAAATATATATATATAACTATATATATATAGTTATTTTCTTGCTCAGAAGTCAGAAGGAGGAAAAATTTTTGACAAATCATTATTAGATTTTGATGGAAAAATATAAAGATAAGGACAGCTGTTGGCTTCTGCCCTCTAATATTTATGTACTCATGATTACTTTTTCTTACCTGGGTTTTGAATCACTGATTTTTAAGAATGTTAAGAATGATCCCTGACTGGTGTAGCTCAGTGGATTGAGCATGGGTCTGCAAACCAAAGGGTCACCAGTTCAATTCCCAGTCAGGGCACATGCCTGGGTTGCCAGCCAGGTCCCCAGTAGGAGGAGCACAAAAGACAACCGCACATTGTTGTTTCTCTCCTCTTTCTCCCTCCATTCCCCTCCCTAAAAATAAATAAATAAAATATTTTTAAAAAGAGTCAGTCAAGATCAATTCATTTTCTGCATTAAGTACATTTTCAATTTGGCCCAATTATTTACATAAGCACAATAGGAATAGCAATTGATCATACTGGCTCTCTTAAATGTTCTTTGTTGAAAGCTTATAAGAAATTTCCAGGTCAAGCTTCAATTAGCCCCACATGTCAGAGAAGCCAAGCCACACAGTTGCCATTAGCTTTGCCTGCAATACCTATAACTTTGTGTGAGCTTGCCTCAAGTTCTCAAGGTCTCCCAATTGTCTTGAGGTTCTTCCTTGCCATCTCCCAGAAAGAAACCTTTCCTCCTTATCTGGAAAGACTGCCATGAATCTTATGAATAAGCAAAGTACCAGGCCATTTCTCCAAGGGACTTTAATCAACTTCAAAGTCAATCTTCATTCCTTAAAGTTTTCTGGTGACATCCAGAATCTATGCATGTCTCTTTCAGACATGACATTTTAGTCAAAGTCTTGGCTAATAAAACCACAATTGGAAACTGGCTTTATGTGTCCTGTTATAAAGAAATCAGATTCTTATTGGAGTTATGCAAGCAAGCATATTGCCATGGAAATAATACTACTCACTCATTAAGAATTTTCAAATTCCAGAGGGATCAGGTAGAGAGAAAAACATAAATGCCTTGAAATTTCTTATGAATGCAAAATTCACCAAATTGCTTTAAAGCAAGCTTTCTTATGTTTGAAAAATAAAAAGATTTAAAGTTAGCAATATTTTTAATGAAAAGTTATAAAAACTGCAGCATCTTCAGTTCAACCTGTCCCATAATCAATTTTTGTTTATGCTGAGTATTTGCCAGTATTTCTATAAATCCGGTTATTTCACAGAGTTCTAGTTATTTTCATCCAGTTCAAAAATATGATCTGGAAATTTATTCTCAGAAATATGTAATTTACAATAAATCAGAGTCCTGTCCATGGATCTTTCTGAAGATGTAACGTATTCTAAATACATCAGGGTAAGACAATGACTGTCTAAATAACCAGAAAAAAACTTAAAATGACATGGCTATAGATTTTATTATAATGCAATTGACAAAGGTATTTGCTTTCCTGCAACAACATTTTAAGATAACTTAAAATTACAAATGAAAGTTTATTAGAACTTTGTAGACTCTTGGATATTTGTATATAATCTCTAGAACATCCATTTTGTAATAAAAATATGTACATACAAATAGAACATAGTTATTATTTCTTTATTTGACAAAGTTTCCTGTACACTTTAAGCACATTGAATAGGCCTAATTGGGTCAATTTTTCTTATAAAGAGAAAGAACAAATCCCCATGGCATTTTAGGGACCCATTCAAATGTCCCAGAGCCAATTTAGGTCAAGAATAAATTTCTTAAAATTTAAACCCTGGGATGGTTGAAATCATGTTTGACCAAAGAATTATATACCATTATGAGACAATATCAAATTATTTATTTACCCAAAGTAATGATAAAGATATCAATCATAAATATAGGCCAGCAAATCTTCAGTTCTCACAATAAAGAATATGGGATTTTAAGTAATCAAATATCTGATTAACACAATATTACATATAACTGTTTTTAAAATAGAATCTCTGCTTTCTAGGCAGTTAGAGGAAAAAAGTTTTTTTACTTTTAACAGACTGAAGATGAACCAAATTCTGTATTAGCTTACTTTTGATATTTAGATTCATTTACCTAATTATATTTATTGTTCAACTTAACTATATAATTTCCTCTTAAGATCTCTCTTTATAAATCTTCAATTTGCAGACTCTGTGTAATATAAGCAATCTTTCTGCAATTTATGTAGTCCCTTTTAGTTTGCTTTTTAAAAATTCAGAAATAACCAATTTTAGAACATATTATTTTCTCTTTTTTCTTTAACAGGTGTTTTCATATTTTACACCTTTTATCACCAAACTATGTATTTACTTCCAACCTAATTAGAATTCTTAATTTTTAGAAACAACTAAAAGTAAGTAATTAGCATTCTTTAGATTGATATTTTTATGAAAGCATTTCATAACTTCTAGAAACAGGTGTTCTCAATTGTCACACCCATATTTCAAAGTATAAGATATATTCATTAACAGATACAAATCCATTTTTTGAAATAAGAAGCTAAAGTAGGCAAACACAGATAAATTACTATTTTAGTATACTGTTATTTCAAAATGTCTATACATTTAATAATTTCCACCATTTATCCTAGCAAAATTCCAAGTCACCCAAAACTTTGGAAAATAATGTTTAGGTATATGTATAATTGTTACTGAAAAGCTTTATAAAAAATCCTTCAGTTTAGTTACATCTATTTATTACTTCTTAACAACTTTATGAAATTTTATTTTTAAAAATATTTTATTTGTTAATTTTTAGGGAGAAGGGAAGGGAGGGAAGAAGAGAGAGAGGAAAACATTGATGTGCAACAGATACATCGATGGGTGCCTTTTGCACGCCCCCAACTGGGAACCTGGCCTGCAACCTAGGCCTGTGCCCCAACTGGGAATTGAATCAGTAACACTTCGGTTCAGGTCGTGGGGCCAGCACTCAATCACTGAGTGACACCAGCCAGAACACAGCTTTATGAAATTTTAAAGTCTGTTATTACCCAAGTCATTTTCTTGACAAATTCTGCAACAGAGATAGCATGAACTCATTCCTGCAAACCCAGGCAAAACAAACATATATTTTATGTTAATAACTTTAAAAGATATCAATTAAATTTAAACCAGCATTAATATAAAATATTTTTCCAGACCACATGATCCTGAAAAAAAATTGAGATAGTTCCTATATTTTTTACCATACACATAAGCAGTATTATTAGTAATAAAGAGAAGACATTTTTTATCTTTTATTCTTTAAATATTTTTATCGATTATGCTATTACAGTTTTCCCAATTTTCCCCCTCTCTGCCCCTCTTCCCCTTGCCCCCCAACCCTTAATCCATGCCCATGGGTTGTACATATAAGTTCTTTGAGTTCTCTGTTTCCCATACCTTTTATCTCTCCCTGTCTACCTTACACCTACTAACCATGCTTCTTCTTCCCTGTACCTTTTCCCCCTCTATTCCTCCCTTCCCCCTCCCCACTGAAAACCCTCCATGTGATGTCCATTTCTCTGATTCTGTTCCTGTTATAGTTGTTCGCTTACTTTTTGTTTTCATTTTTTTAGGTTCAGTTGTTGATAGTTGTGAGTTTGTTCTCATTTTAATGTTCATATTTTTGATCTTCCTTTTCTTAGATGAATCCCTTTAACATTTCATGTAATAATGGCTTGGTGATGATGAACTCCTTTAACTTGACCTTATCTGGGAAGTACTTTATCTGCCCTTCCATTCTAAATGATAGCTTTGCTGGATAGAGTAATCTTGGATGTAGGTCCTTGCCTTTCATGACTTCAAATACTTCTTTCCAGCCCCTTCTTGCCTGTAAGGTTTCTTTTGAGAAATTAGCTGATAGCCTTATGGGCACTCCTTTGTAGGTAACTTTTTCCTTCCCTCCTGCTGCTTTTAAGACTGTCCCTTTATATTTAATCTTGGGTAACTTAATGATGATGTGCCTTGGTGTGTTCTTCTTTAGATCCAACTTCCTTGGGACTCTCTGGACTTCCTGGGAGTCTATTTCCTCCACTAGATTGGGGAAGTTTTCCTTCATTATTTGTTCAAATAAGTTTTCAATTTCTTGCTGTTGTTCTTCTCCTTCTGGCACCCCTGTAATTTGGATATTGGAACATTTCAGGTTGTCCCAGAGGTTTGTAAGAGTCTCTTCACTTTTTTGAATTCTTGTTTGTTCATTCTGTTCTGGTTGGATGTTTATTTCTTCCTTTTGTTCCAAATTGTTGATTTGAGTCCTGATTTCCTTCCTGTCACTGTTGGTTCCCTGAATATTTTGCTTTATCTCATTTCGGGTATCTTTCATTTGTTCTATCATTTTTTCAACCAAGATCAATCAGTTCTGTGAGTGTTTTGATTACCAGGACTTTAAATTTTCCATCAGAGAGGTTGTCTATATTCTCTTTGCTTAGCTCTCTTTCTGAGGTTTTGCTCTGTTGTTTCATTTGGCCCTATTTCTTTGCCCATGGCTCCTGTTAAGTTGTAAGGTGGCAGGGCCTTAGGTATTCACTCAGGCAGGGCAACCCTCCTTGCTGTGCTGTGGAGCTGCCTGTGGGGGAGGAGCCAGAGAGGGAACAGTGCTGCTCCCCTGCTCGATTCAATCTCACTCTCACTCGTGTGAGACTGGGAGTTTCTCCCACTGCAGCAACCGCTGTAGCCCGCTGACCTTCACAAGTTTTAAATAGCACAATGCCCATATGACAAAGGCAGAGGATTTCATATGGGAACAAAACAGCAAAGAGCAAGCCAAGTCCTTAAAAGATGAGAAAGCAAACAGAACAACTGTAGCCAAACACTCACTTCAGACAGACTGTAGTTCTCGGAGCTCCCAAACAGAACAGATGAAAGCTTTCAAACAGAACAAATGCCTCAACCTGTAAATTCATGAACCAGAACACCAAAAGCATGCTCTGAATCCCACCTGGGGGAACTGGGATTTTTCTTAGGCACTGAACTGTGCCTACTCCCATGTGGTGCTTATTGATTCCTGTGGAATCCCAGATGGTTCAGAAACACAAATGGTGGAGCTGAGGGCTCCTGGTTGTGCACACGAGGGACTTCCTCCAGTTTGGGCTCATCGACCTGCCAGTAACCCATTTCCTTTCACCAGCAGAGCATTTGAACGTGGCTGATGCCTTGAAAGGAAGAGCAGGGAGAGTTCCTGAGTTAAAGAACTCTTGGCAGCTACTGGGAAATTCCTGCAATCCCTGCCTTGGGGCCAGTATGTCACAAGCTGCTGGGACCCCAGTCTGGGCCATCCAGCCTTACCAGGTCCCATATAGTCCCATCTGGGTTACCAAAAACTATAACCAAATGCAGGTCCAGCTGCCCAACACTTTGAAAGCCAATACTCAAGAATGAGGTGCTGATGTTAAGGAAAGTGGTTTTATTTCAGTGCCAGCCACCTGGAAGATGAGGGACTCTCTCATCTCAGTATCCCAGGCATCCTGGCAAGTTTATATAGGAAAACTATGGGAAGAGGGAAACTAAGGAATTTCTGGAGACATGCAGTTTCATAGCTCTGCTCTTGGGTGTTTTAACATTATCTCCTGCTTGTGTCACCATGTAGTTTCATCACTCCATCTGTAGGTTCACTGCTGACATCTGGGAACAGGACATACAGGCAGTGTTTCTGCTGTTTTGATGTGAGTTGCTAACACTTGCCCAATTTCTTGTGGTCAGAGCCATTCCTTGGTTAAGCAGGAGATGCAACTGTTGATGTCTATAAAATACTTGTAAGGAAACTTTTAATGCATGAGTCTTCTATGAGTTTGTTAGTATGGCCTGTTCTATAATTACCACCTGATTAGTATATTATGTCTACTTCAGTCACTGCTACACACAGACTGCTGAAGAGCAGGTCAACAGGGAGAAGCAGTGGGCCTCCCCACCCCACCCCCTCAAGGGCCAGCACAGGCTCTGGAGGAATGTGGTCAAGGTGCTTTCAGAACTGGGACCAGGAGATACCTGGGGAAGTTCAGCAGCACAGACCCTGCCCAGGCCACTCTCCAAGGTCTGCCCAGGGTTTCCGTGTGTACACCCTATCAGCCAAGGACCCGGAGCTTCCTGCCTGACTTGTGGAGACTCAACAGGCTCACTTTGACCCCGCAGGAGCAGATGTCCAAATGTGAGAAGGGAGCGAGGGAGGATTGTTGTCAGACACATCAGGAGGAGCCCTAGAGGCTGCTGTGCAGCCAGAAGCAAAGACTGGCCTCAGACCCAGCACCTGGTGGACTGCACCCAGGGAAGACATCCTGTTGTGTGTTCCAGGGCCAAAGTTTCTCCCAAAGGCTCTGTAATGTGTTCTGACTTTGGAATGCTCATGAAAGGCAGGCTGGCGGGTAATGTTTTCTCCTCTCCCAGGTCTAGCACAAGCTGAGGGACCAATCCAAGTTCTAGCTCCAGTTCTCGGACATCCTGAGGAGCCAACTGCAGGTGCAGAATCAAAGGCACCTACATATCCTGGAAACTGTCCGCTTCTAGCATCTGCCCCAGAGCTCCAGGCTATGTCAACACTGGTCACACCTGCAGCTCTGGGTGAGGGCTGCATCTGGAGAAGATCCTGGAAGAGACCTGCAGCCCACACAGGACTGAGTCCCTTGATAAAGTACCACCACCTACATGTGCACTGGCTCCTGCAGGAGATCTGCAGCTCACACAGGACATAGCCATCCAGGGGGCTATAAGCTTTATAAGCTCAAGACCAGCTACCAATGTAGGACATATCAGTGACCACATGATTGGTATGTAAACTGGTCATTATCACAAAACATAGACTTCAGAACCACATGGCCCTCCCTGGAGAAAACTTTGGCCAGCAAGAGAGCATGTGGGGTTTTTCCCAGCCAAGGACATGGACCCCTATCCTGGCAAATGGGAACCCATCCCTGATGCACCAGGTCCCATCAGGGTGAAGGGGCCACATTCTAGTTGACATGGAATCTGAGGGTCTTTGGGGAATTTCTGCCTCACACAGAATCATTGAAGGAAGGGAAGGGAGGCTGGCCATCCCAGTTCACACTGAGCAGAAACATTTACCAACTGAGGCCCAGGGGTAGCCCTAAAAGCTGCACCATGAATCTTTCCCCGGCAGAGGAAAGCTGCAGGAAAAGGCATCAGAGGGTCACAGGCCAGGATCCCACAAGGACTCCAACCTCAGTAGAGGGTGAGCACAGAGCATCTAGAGCAATTGAGGATAGAAAGTCCTGTACTGCCTCAGTCCACTGGCAAGTGACATTCTGCAGCCTGGTCTTTTCCACCTGTGTGATTCTGTCTCCACGTTTTTCCCACTTAAAGCTGATGCAATTCCTTAGATCAAACTAGAAAACTACATGCTCCTAATATTTGATCAAAAGACACCTCAGCACAGGAAGCAAAAAGAACTCCCTCTCCCTCAGAGGGTGGAAAGGCAGCCACTGTCCTAGGCAGGGCGACCAACAAGCACTATTTTTAGACACCCAATTTCAGGGGCTGTTGCTGTGCCTGTGTGAGTCCCTTCAACTTCTAACCCCAGGAGTCTGAGGTACTGTCTGCTCCTGGCCCAGCTTCATGACCCTGGAACAAACCTGTCCTCTGAGGAAGGAGGGCTTGGGTGCGGCCTCAGGAGCCAGGGAGGGAGCTGGTCCTTCTCCCAGACACAATGAGCTGATGATGCTGCAAGATTTCTAAGTTCAAGAGGAATGTTTGGGTCTGCACCTCATTGAAACTAGCATAAAAAGTGAAGGAATAAAACCACAACTCCCTGCTGAAAGATGAATAGGACTTTAAGATAGTAATATTCAAATGTAGCATTTATTATTTATAACAAAGAAATATTGTTTGTCTAAGCCTGTAAAGAGACCTTGGGAAATGGGTGTCAGAGAGATGGAGTGGGGCTCCCCTCTCTTCCTCTGGCCTTCAAGCCTCAGTGTCCTCCTTGGCCTCAGTACAGGAGGAGCTGGCCCAGGGCACTGAGGGCCCAGCCATGTCCTCACTGCCAGTCTGGACACCCTCACCCCTGACCTTGATGATGCTGGTCCTCATGGCCTTGAATGTGCTGCTGGATAACTGAGACCAGGCTCCCGCTAGCAGCACAGGATGTGGTTGCAGCAGAGTGGCATCTGTGGACTCCCAAGAGCCACACTTCAGGTGTCACTCCCCATGTCAGGGGCCCCAGTGGTCACCCTGCAACAAAACCTGGGGCTGGCCAGGGGGCCATGCGCAGAGTTTGTCTGCAGTGGTTGTGGGCAGCATCCCCCACCATTCCCCAGCCCCTCTTGCTTCTCTGAGCAGCTCCACACACCGGATCCTGGCCCCAGTTTGCTCCTCAGGCCCTAGTGTATAATTTCCTGTGGCACCTGGAGCAGCAGAGCCTTTGTCATTATTTTGTATTCCTGAGGCCAGAAGGAAGGAGGGAATATAGACACGGCCTGGGTGGGGCAGGGTGGGGGACGGGGGGAGGCATTGTAGGGGCTTTGTGGTCGGTGAGGAGTGGGGCAAAGGACAAGTTCCAGAGCTCTGTTCAGATGGGAACACTCCTTCCCTCTGATTTCATGCAGGCCCTATATGTGCTCAGCACCAACAACCCCTCCTCCAGAAAGTTATCCTTGATGCCACCCACGGAAGGGCTCTCCCACTTCTCTGTTATAAATTCTCCCAATAAACTTCAGGTGCAGAGCATTGTGCCTTGGGGTTGGGGTGTCTCTGATCTCCACTTCCCAACCCTCCTGTTCCACAAGGAAAGGGCTAGTAGCTCACCTTATTCTTTTCCTGGTGGTTGATCTCACTCCCCTGAAAGGCAGGTTAGCCAGGCCCACCAGAAAGAGCCCCATACCATGACTAGCCCCTAATGCTCACCCCCCCCACCCCCCCACCCCCCGTGATGCTGCAGCCAGGTCCCAGGTTGGGTGGCAAATGCAGAAGAGAGGACCATTACCTAGGCCAGACTCTGGGCTCCAGGGGAAGAAAACAGGAGCAGGACCCAGGGATTTTGTAGCCCAGCCTCTGTGATGCCAGCAGTGGGTCCTCAAGAAATGTCCCCATTACAGAGATGACAACAGAGGCTCAGAAAAGTCAAATGGCTGCTCAAAGACATGCAGGTCAGAACTGAGAACTGTCCAAGGCTAGGGTTGTGTGACCTTTCCTCTCAGCTACTGAGGATTGTTCTGCTCCTGACATGGAGGTGAGACAAGCTGAGCCTCTCTTAAAGGGACGAGAATGTTCTTCAGTTATGTTTTTAAGCCTCTCTTAGATAAACTTAAAGTTTCTTTTCAGGCAGTCCCCAAAGTGCTCTACTCTGCGCCTGTGTCGGTCCACATCTGCCTGTGAAAGCAAGGAGTTCCTGAAAGCAGAGCTCTGCTTGCTCGGAGTCAGCCAGGTGGGTGGCTGCCATCCCAGGCTGGACTTGGACAGCAGAGGGATCTATCTGCGCCTGCGCGAAGGACCTGCCCAGTGCGCGCCATGCTCCCGCAGCAGTTGGAGGAACCTGTTCTTCATTAGAATGTGTTCCCTTGATGAGTCAGGCTCCCTCCCTTTTTCCTTCTCTCCACCTTGTTTTCAGAAAACCTCTTCTTTTGAATTTTTTGCCTTTTAAAATTTCTATCTTGAGGAGAGGGGGAGCAAGAACCCCTTTGCCAGTGACAGGGAGAGGGTCTGGGGAACCTTGTCCCTCTGCAGTTTGGAGACATTGTACAAAAAACACACAGCATATGAAAACCATTGACTTCAGAAAATACATGTATTCTCTTCCTTTTACATTAAAGGGCATTTTGAGACCCTTCTTATGGAGATCCCAGATTAGCAAAGGGACAAATGCCTGGACATTCCAGAGTGAAGAAATCTGATCACCAGTCAGGAATCTGAGTAGATGATGCAGGAAGGCGGGGAAAAAACCTATGGGTCTAATAAAAAGCTGGCAGGTGACTCAAAATACCCATGAGGCAACTGCAAATCAGGGACCACGGTGTTTGTATTGGACAACCTGCCATCAAATTGGTAAAAATTGAAGTGAATGAGAAATCTCTGTGCAGGACTAGAGGATCGGAAGCAGCCACCATGAGACTGCTGTTAGCAACAGCACTCATGCAACCTCTGCGATTTGGCATTGGCTGTAGCTATTAAAATTTACACACACAAGTCCTCCCACCAGCAGTCCCATGCCTGGGTGGCAGTGTCCAGCAGGGGGTCCGTATATACTGAGTCACCCAAGTTCCCATATTGACTTTGTAACCCCTGGAATTTCACAATGTGCCTGTATTTGGATTTATGGTCTTTAAAGGAGAAGTTAAGGTTGGGTTCTTTTGGCTGGGTCCTAACCCAACAGACAGCATCCTTAGGAGGAGGGAGAATGCATGGAAGCACAGAGGGGCATCCATGCAACACAGAATATTGCCACCTACAGCTGAGGAGGGACTTTTTGGGAGGGGCCAGCCTTGAAGATACCCTCATCTCAAATGTCTGTCCTCCAGAATGTGAAAAAGTGAATGTCTGCTGTTGACCCCGCCCAACACAACGCTGTGTTCTGGCTGCACAGAGACAGTCCACTGGGACACACTTAGGTGTTCCCGGTGGCCCTGCTGATGTGGCAACTGGATTGAGTACATTAAGGTCCACAACACTGACAGGCTCCATTGCTGTCATAACAGCCTCCCTTATGGAGTGTTATGGGGATATGTGAGGTTACAGCTCCTGACCTCGCAGGTATGTGTGATATCTTCTGTGAGATGACAAGCTACAGAAAAATGGATGGAATGGCTTAATGCACTCCCCTTCCTGTGTGCAAACCATCCTGTAAGGCTTGGAGAAGGTCTGGAGGGACAGGAGAGCTGACTGCTATGCAGGATACCTGAGACAGGCCATTCAAATGATAAAAATAGCACACTGCAAAGTTGCTCATGGTCTACTGTGATGTGAAACAATTTAATTACTTCTCTCACATTCCTACCAATACGTGAGAAGTGTCTTTCTTCCCCCCACTCATGAAGCTAGCGTTGGGGGAGTGGAGGTCGAGATTCCTATGGTAGCAGGGCTGTGGGACACTCCAGTGGGAAGGCCTGGGGGGCCCCAGGGGAGTCCCCAGATTTGAGTCTGGTTATCTTGGTGTCCTGGAGGTACAGAGCCCTCTCCCTTGACTTTCACCTCAGACCATTCCTGGCTATAGTTGGTGGCCTGGTACACCTGCCCCATCCCAGGAGACAGAGTAATTATAAGTGTCTAACTGCTCCTCTGTGGTGTCCCAGGAGAACTCTGCAAAGACAGAACCCAGCAGCCAAGCAGGGAGGCACCAGGGCTTCACCAGGAGGTGGGGAGTGCCCATGACAAACTTTGCTCCCCAAATCAGACCCAGAGGGGCATGTGCACAGCCCCCCAGCCTGGTGAGGGGCCAAAATGACACCTTGGGGCTCAGGATTAACAAGTACACAGAGAAACTTGATCCCCACACTCACCTTCACATCTTGCCAGCCATGACCTGGGTATGAAAATAACAAAACTGCCAGGCATCCAACACTAAACCACATGCTCCTGCACAGGATGGGCCCCTCATCCCAAGCTTTCCCTTATCGTCCTCCAACACACACACATGCATGCACACACATGCACTCATGCAGGACAAGGGGTAAGGGACATGGGGCTGTCCAGGGGGAATCACAGTTGTGGCCGGGCTGGATCGTCCTGCTTTGGGCTGCCCTGTGTTAGCTGAGGCATTGCAGGTGAGGGATCAGCTAATGTCTATAGCAGCGGCAACATCTCTCATTTTGAGCTTTCCTTAGCCCAGAGATATGGAAAGTCAGGAAATGAGAAAATATGCTACTCTGTTGAACGTCTCTGGTCAAGTGAGCTGGACAGGGGGCTATCTCTAGACTGTGGGTGCCTAGTCACCAAGGAAGTGAGGTCACTTCTTCAAGGTCCCATTACCTAGGCCCTTTCCTCCAACCAAGCTCATCCAACACAGCTTCTGGGCTGTTGACCGCTTGCCGCTCTCACTCATGTCATCTCCCCACCTGTACACCCACCCCCCACACAGCCTGCCCCTGGCTCCCTGGAAATGTGCCAAGTTCCCAGCTTGGAGGACAGAGCTGAGTTTGTGCCTCTCTTTTCTTACCAGTCCTGGAAAAGCCTTTGTGCCTCTCGGGCCTCCCCAGACTCCCAACCTGCACAATGAGGGTGATGCACTCCCTGAGGACATCAACAGTGGAGGACGTAGTACCTATAACGCCGATGGGCTGGAGTCACAGAAATCTGATGTATAAATGTAGAGGTGGAAGAATGACAGGAATGAGTGGTACGTGGCATGGAATACCACTCAAAACCAGCCTGGGGGCCAGATGTGTGATCTTGGGGAGTCACTACCCAGCTTGACCTCATTTTCAGATCTGTACCTTCAAAGGGTTAAAATTAGAGGAAATTCAGACATTGTCACTCACTGGCCTAAAACCTTCCAGTGTCCTCCTGTTAAACATAGAATCATACCCTGTGCTCAGGTCAGTCCCTGTGGGGCCAGCCTCCACAGTGGGTCCTACTGATCTCACCTCCAGGTGGGATCATCCTTGTGTATCCACTGAGTGTCAGTAACTGGCTTCTGAACAACAGAATGCAGCCAAGGTGATGGGATGTTAGGCCCCAGTTGAATGAGAAAAACTGTCACTTCTGTCACACTCTTATTCTTTCACTTCCTCCCTTCCTCTCTACCTCTGCTTCAGTTTCTTTCTGTCTCTCTCTGTCTCTGCCTGTCTATCCCTTTCTCAGCCATAGTTCCTGAACTGGGAGAGCAAGTGCCAATGTTTCAAGCTCTCCTGTGCGAAGGCCCCCGGGAGAGAACCAAAAGAGTGCCAAGGTCAACAGCAGGAACTCAGGTTTCTCAGTTCAGACTGTATCCTGGCAAAACCCAGGCAAGTGAGCTGGGAGCAAGTCTGCCCCAGTTGAGCCTCAGCTGAGATGCAGCCCCTACTTCATAGACACCTAGGAGCAGAGGCAATCAGCTGAACTGGGCCCAAACACCTGGGCCACAGAACTCTGGGGTGTTAACATTTGTACTTTACAGGTGAAAGGTTTGGGAGCAAGATTGTTTATGCCTTAGTTTCTCCATCTGACAGTTGCCAATAACTATAAACATACCCTCTCTGAGGTTATCCTGGAGAGTGTAAAAGAACTGTTTGAAAAATGGTTGGAACACTTGGGTATCACAACTACTGTGCCTATATGTTATAAGTAAGTTTGTTAAATGCCTCTTACTCCTGAGGTGGGGACTGGTGCCTGGCGGCACGTAGAGAGCACTTCATAACAGGATAAATGGTGAATGACTGGCACTATGGAAAGCCTTGGAAAGTCTTGCAAACATCTCCTTCTGCCCTGGCCTCGATTGCCCATACAAGGAGCTGGGTCAGACTATCCATCTATGTAGCCCTTTTTATGGTCTGGGACCAGAACTTCTCAGGATCCTGGGGACTTGTAGAGAGAGATGGGACTTCCTGGGTTGGGGTGGAAGTTGTCAGGGTCAGTTGAGCCTCCTCCAGGAAAGGCAGGAACCCTGAGCTGATGACAGAACCAGCCCCAGCCCAGGATCTGGAAGCCAGGAAGAGGAGCAGACAAAGCCCAGGAGGCTCTGATGGACCTGGAAGAGGCCAGGAGAAACTCCTGGGTCCCATTTCACCAGATGCTCCTGCTGCATGGAAGGCCCTGGGTGAAGATATTTGAATGACTCCTTTTCAATCTAGAAGTGCAACTTTTAATTGTTCAAAATTATACATATGCCTAACATTTAACTAGTGAACCTTTTTGCTGAGTGTGGACTACAGGGCTGTCTGTGGGGCCAAATGAGGACCTCATTTCCCAGGCGCAGCTGCACACTGGGAATCTGCTGCCCCTGAGGGAAAAGCTCCAAGTCCTAAGCCTCCAAAGGAGGCTCAAACAGGGCATAGTGGGGAGGCAGCTGAGAGCCCCTTCACCCTCCCCAGCTTAAGGCTACCTGCTGCCAGAATATTATTCAGCCTTGAAAAGGAAGGAAATTCTGACACAGGCTACAAGTTCATGAACCTTCAGGATGCTATGCCAAAGGAAATGAACCAGTCACAAAAGGACAAATACAGGATAATCCCACTTGTGTGATGTCCCTAGTGAAGTCATATCCACAGAGATGGAACTGGAGGAGGTTTCCAGAGGGTGGGAGGAGAGGGGAGATGGTTTGCAGGATGAGAAGAGCTCTGGAGAGGGTGGTGGTGACAGCTGTATGGCAATGTGAATGTAACTAATACCACTGAACTGTGCACTTACAAATGATTAAGATACTAAAGTTTGTTGTGTGTACTTCATCAATTTTTTTTTTTCTGCAAAAAGCTTTATTGTTTCCACTTGGTCCAATGCATGCGACAAGGCTCCAGGGTGGTTAAAATGGTTTCCAGGAGAGGCTCAGGCAGAAGCCAGACACCATGGGTACACACAGGGGCCCCTCAAAGGCTCTGGGCTCCAAGAATGAGCCTTTTGGAGAGATACTGGCCTGGCCCAGCCCGGGGCCACCAGCCTGCTGAGGTATCAGGTGTAGCGCATCTTCTTGATGAGCTTGACCCCCTCACCCAGAAAGTCACAGAGCTGAAGATCTGTGCAGGCAGAACCTGGGGCCTACAGGTCCACTGGACCTGGGTCAGATTCTTCTCCAAAACCAGGGCAGCTTCCCTGTTGTCCTGAGTGTGACTCACTCATCTTGGGAAGGCTTCAGCACATCCTGGAAGAGAACTCAGCCATTGCACTGGTATTACAGCTTTAACAGACGCTCAACACCCTTGGCATTTCCTTGACCAACTGGAAGAAGTGGCCCGTGCCCTGCAGAGCCACACCAGACAGATGTAGGGGTAGGAGGCCCACAGATGCAAGGTGACCAGGTGGTTGACAGCAGCCTCCACCTGAGTGGAGTAATTCTGATGAATTTGGAAGCTCGTGGTTGCTCAGCAATGAAGAGTTAAGGCAAAAAACAGCATTGGCTGGTCTTGGGGGCCGAGGGTGGCTGAGGTGGTTCTGAAGGTGGCAACTGGAAAAGAGGTTGGAGGGCAGCTGGAAAGAAGGGGCATCCCTAGATCTGTTCCACCCAAACCCTGCTGAAGCAAGAGACAAATCCCAGAACTGCTGAGAGCACTGTCTTATCAATTTTTTAAATTAAAAAGAAACTGCCTGGTGCTGCTCAGAAGTGGCAGTCACTGTGACACCCATATGGAAGGACATGACTGATGTACCTCACCAGGGACAGGGCAGAGGACATCCATGAAGGCCCTGGTCAGGCACAAGTCCCTTGGATATAAATGTTGAGACCAGAAGACAGACCTGCTGCAGAGTCCAGCCCACAGAATCACAGACATGGCCCTGGATCTCAGGAGAAAGCACTGCTCCTTAGTAATTGGATGCAATGTGATCCTGGAGTCTCAGCAGAAGGCCTTTGGGGGAATAGGCTGGAAAGTTCCTCACCTGTCCTGGGATCCTGCTCCACTTGCTAATGATTGTGGGAAGGGGTTTAGTCAGGTGATGGTGGAGCAGGACAGAGACTGATCCAGTCCAATCATCCACACGATAAACCAGCAGCCACTTCTCGTGAGCTTCAAAGTCCCCGGGCACCTTGTATCCACACCCTCATCACACACACACAGTTACTCAACCCCCAGTGATAGCTCCCACCCATATATCCTAACACCCACCCTTGCTCTCCAGATCCTATGCACAGAGGCTTTTCCCTTGGTTGGCCTTATGTGAAAATGAGTGATGATGCCCTCAGGAAACAGATGGCTCTTTCAATGGCTTATCCACATGAGAAGCAATGGAGAAGGAAGGAACTTGATCAGGTCTGGGGACTTTACAGAAAGATGTGGAAGGACCGTGAGTGACACCTGTGTCCATGCAGTCAAAGCAGCCCTAACCCTAACACCAACCCAACCTTTAAAGCTAATACTCTGTCCCAACCCTACTTCTAACCCTACACATGTCCCTACAAAACCTAATATTGACCCATTACCCTCACCCTTACCCCTAAACCCTCTTCCTAGTCCTAACACAATAACCCTTAGCCCTGCCTGTCCCTAGTCCTAACCCTAACCCAGCCACTACTTCTAACCCTACAAAACCCCTGCCCGACCCCTAATGTTGACCCATTACCTTCACCTTTACCCCAACCCTATTCCCTAACTCCAACATCCTAACCCTTAACCCTGCCCCTAGACCTATTAACCCCTTAGACTTACTGTCACCCTTCCACTAATCTTAACCTCTTATCTTCAGCACCACTTTAACCCCCACATTCTCACCACAAAATTAACTCTAACCTTCAGTCTAATCCTAAACCTAACCCTTATCATAACCTTAAATCTAACTCTAAGCCTAAGGTTAACCTAACCCTAAACCTACCCTAACACTAATCCTTAATCCTAAAACCCTAATCCTCTAACCCTAACCACCTGACACCCCTAACTCTAACCCCCTAACCCTTTAACCCTGACCCTAATCTTAACCCTGATCTTTAAACCTGAGGCTGAGCCCAAACCCCTAAACCTAACCCCTATTTTTACTCTGCACACACCGCCCACCCCCCAACCACACACGGGAAGACTTTCCGTTGGGAACAATTCATGGGTTAGGGGCCTGAGAAGAAACAGACACTTGGAGTTGAGAAGAGGATCAAGACAGTGGTAGGAAGCAGCTCTGTCCTGGGGCAGGGCTGTCCAGTCTCCCAGAAGCCTGTGCGCAGGTCCACAGCTGGGGAAAGAGGATGATGCCAGGCTGACAGGCAGGGTGTCCTTAAGTCTCTCAGGGGCCAGCTGTAGAGTGGCCTGCAGTGGAGAGGGTCTAAGGTCCTGTGTTCCCCTCTGTGGAGCCTGGAATGAGGATGAGCAGCCCAAATGTGGTGGGGCTACAGGGCAGGAGGCCTGTGTCCTCTTCCACATGTCAGGAGCATGGGGTGCTGACCCCAGGGTTCCTCATGGTTGGAGAAGTGTCTGAGGACTCGGTTCTTCATCAACAGTCCACAGTACCTGAGCTCCCTGGCAGACCTCCAAGAGAGAGCAGCTCAGGGACTAAGGGCTTGGTGTAAATTAGAATGGGGCTGAGCAGGAACCACAAGTATAGCCAGAGTCCAGGACATGACCATCCTCACTGGAGCCTCGGGGTCCTCATTTGGAAGTGGGGTCAGGGTCATTGTCCATGCTTAGTGAGTGAACAGGACACCCAGGGCTGGCAGAGGGTAACTGGGGACAAGGGATTATTGAGGTTCCATTGATTATCCCTGGAGTCTGTAGACCCCTCCTCTGCCTGTCCTGAGCTCACCTGAGCACCCTGTGGGGTGGACCCAGGTACAAGGCTGAGGATAACACAGATTCATCAGAGAGCCCCTGGGGCAGACACAGCTGCCACCACTTACTCCCAACAGTTCCAGAACAAACAGGCAGGGCCTGGTGAAGGGCAGGCTGGTTCTGAGTTATCTCTTTCCCCGTTATGGCTACAAGGGTCACCCATGCAGGGCCCAGAGCGACTGTGCAAGTACGCAGAGGACAGAAAAAATGGCGCAAGTGGTTGTTGGTGATTGTAAGGTTGATTATTGATGGTTTAGTCGAACTCAGAGGGTGCAAAGGTGATGTGCAAGGGAAGACTGACTTGTCACAAGTGTGCAGAGAGCTTGTTGGCTTGCTGAGTGTGCAAGCACTGTCAAATGGCTCACAGTGGTTGTGCTGGATGGGGAGCTGGAAGGCGCAGAATGGTGGCATGGTTGGTAACCTAGCTCAATAGGTGTTCAGAGTGGCTCTTGCACAGGGAGTGTGCAACAAGACACGGTTGAACAGCTCGCAGTGGCTGTGAAAAGCAGAAGTCTGACTGTGAGCATGGGAGCTGTTGTTCAATGCCACAGAGGGTGTGCTGGAGTGCAAGGTGGATGGAGCGAGATGCACATGCATGGGTTGGTTGTTGAACCACATGTGGTGAGTGGGTATAAGGTGACTGTGACTGGCAAACAATGGGTATGTGAAGTGTGAGGCTGAACAGAGAACAAGGCAGTGGCTTTTGAGTTACACAGCAAGTGTGCAGTGATTAAATGGCAGAGTGGGTGTGCAAACAATGTAAGTTTGTATGAAATGAGCATGCAAAGGGTGATCACTAATCCAGTGAGTGAATAATTCAGCCAGTGTACCACATCAGTGGTTGAAAAACACTCAGGGAAGTGTGCAGAGGGACTGTCACACGGCAGTGCAGGAGCAGGTGTGGTGCAGGTGAGTACACCAAGGGGCTTTATGGGATTGCCCACAGTGACTGTGTGCTGCATGTCCGTGCTAACACGGGGTGCTGGAGGGAGCAGTGACTGCTGAATCCCAGTGAACAAGCACAAATGATCACACTGGTCAAGTTTATGTGCCCACGTGGCAAGGCCACAGTGCCACTTGATCAAATGCTAGTGTGGTTATTGCTGTCCAGAGTTTTTAGGTAAGATTCAGATTTAACTCAGCAGACTGAGCAAATAAAGCCGATGACCTGCCATAACCCTACAGGTGGGCCTTATCCAATCAGTTGAGGCCTTAAAAGCAAGGACCAAGGTTTACAAAGCAATTCTGCTTCCAGACTGCAACACAGAACCCTTGCTGAGTCCAGCCTTTGGACCCACAACCTCAACTCTCCTCTCTCGATCCAGCCTTCCCTGGACTCACACTCGCTGGCCCCATCTCTCCATACATCTGGCTGGTTGCAGAACACTCATCCTGTGACTGAGTGGCAAACAGGTGTGCAAGGAGTGGAACTGGGATGGTGCAGATAGGCGTGCAGAGCTTAAAATGTAAATAGTACATAATGCTTTGTCTGCTTGGTACAGAAGAGGTGTGCAAGGACTGGGAGCTGGGTGAGAAGAATGAGTGTGTAGAGTGGTTGTTGAATTGGTTTGCAGTGACTCTGGATGGCAGATAGCTGTGTGACAAGTAGGTGGATGGCACAGGATAAATAAGAGGCCTGTCTCCAGCCAGCCTGCAGATGGACCCTAACCAGGGCCCTCTCACTGCTGGTTGGGAGCAGAAGGGTGGCCGTGGAGTCCTGGAGGGAGAAAACACGAGTGCTGTGACCTGCCCTTTACTGTCCACAGGGCCCAAGTGTCTCCTGCTACAGTGCCTGATGCCTGGGAGCCTGGCCCGGAGCACTCAACAATGGAAACTCTGGTTCAGGACCTTGCCAGAGGAGCCAGAGGCCAGCAGAGGAAAGGAAGTCACTAAACAGTGGTTCAAATGTGGGAACGACAGGCTCTGCAGCGTGGGGGAACCCAGGGCCCACTATCTCTCCCCCACCCCAAGGGGCTTGCTCCAGAGGGAGAGGTGTGGGCCTGGGGGTGAGGCGCTACTGTGGAAGGGGCCTGAGCTGCTGTGGGTGGGAGGCCTGTTGGCCTGGGGCTGGCATTTGCTGAGGGAAGGCCGAGACAGGAAGAAACCAAGCCCTACACCACTCACACTCCTGAGTCCCCAGCATACTCCCTCCCACCTTTGCCACAGGTCCAACTCACCAGCAACTCTCCACCCACCCCCTTCACCAGATCCGAGTCCCCAGTCCTGCTGGGCCCTCTGGACAAGCACGGAGGTCCTGCAATGCCAGGACAGTGCCAGACACTTAAGAGCAGGAACTACATCTGGGAAACCAAGACAAGGCTCAGCAGGGAGACAGCATGTCCCAGGCCACATGGGAGGATGCAGCTTTATTTCTGGAAGGGACCCTAGAGCAGGGAAACAGCTTTCCATGGTAGTGCCTGCAGAGTCCTGTTACCCTCACAGCACACACTAAAGAGACTCCATGGTGGCCATGACCTCCTCTAGCTGCTGCAGGAGATCCTCTGGCTGTGGAGAGAACATGCTGGTGTCCACTCTCTGGAAGTCGGGGTTGACCACCACAGATGCCAGCACCTCAGCAATCCGGCTGATGTCAAAAATGGTCTGCTGGGGGCCCAGCCTGGAGCCCTCACCATATTCCACTTCACCAGGGCCTATCTCCTTTGCTAAGAGGAGCCTCCTTTCAGCAATGACCTTGAGGAAGTGGTAAAATTCTCCAAAATTGATCCCAGAGCAGGACCTCATGATGACCTAGGCCAGAGAGGAGTGACCAGTGAGCTACTGCTCACCTGCAAGTTTCTGCTGACTGTGGACAAAGTCCTAGCTGCAAAGGACCCCAAGCCATGGACCTGTCTTTGAGGATGGAGACAGACACCTGGGGGCCAGTCAGTGATTCCTGGCAGCCCCTGTGACCTGCCTCAGCCCTAGACTGACCCTCTTACAGGCAGGCCAGGAAGCCACCCCTCCCCACCACTGCAGCCCTATCCCAGGTGAGCTCCCCACCCCTTCTGTGGGTGACCCTGGCCTTTGTCCCCACCGCCATCTAGGCCAGACACCGCACCTGGCAGTGGTGGTGCCAATCAGACATGGTGTCCCTCCACTCGCTGACCTCCCGTTGCACGGCACGGAGCTCTTGCTGCAGGAAATGCCACATGTTGGCCAGGTTACAGCCATTGACCCAGTTATGGTTGATAGAGATAGTGTCCTCCTGGAAGAGGTAGGTTGCAGGCTGTGTCCTTTCCCATCCTGAGGTCCTCTCATCCTTACTCAGCTGGGAATGCCTGCTCCCACCTGTCTCCCAGTGGGTGCTAGCAGGCAAGAGGTAATTGGGCCTGTGATCATCTGAGTCCACAGCTAACCCAGAGCAGGGCTCCACAGGGTCCCTGGACAACCCTGTGTGAGGACTAGGAAGGTAATGTGGGAAGGAGGGAATGGGGGCTGGAAACCCTCAGAATGCTGTATGGAGTTGACATGCCAACACACGGGACCAGCCTCACTATGGACTGCCTAGTCACATACCCAGGGTCTCCCAAAGGGACAACCTGCCCCCTGTGGAGTCAGGAGGGGTAGGCACAGCCCTCTCTCTTCAGGAAGCATCTAGAAGGGTGCCAAGGACAGGCTGAAGGGAAGTGCTGAGAGGGAGTCAGGGCCAGCCTGCTGAGCCACATGGTGTGTCTCCCTGTTTGCCTAGGCCATCTCTTGGGCATGTGGGGAAGGGTGAGCCCACCCTACCATGTTGTGGACTTGGTGGTGCCACCCGCTGGGCACAAACACCATCTCGCCTGCCTCCTGCGTGACCTCCAGTGGGGGGCTGCAGTGGTTGAGCCCCGGGTGTTGGCGGCTCTCCAGGAATGCAGGGGCAGTCACGTCGTAGGGCAAGCCACCATGGCAGTCCCGTAGGGCTTCTTCTTGCCCTGGTGGGAAGAGGAACCACTTTTTCCTCCCGCAGATATTGACAGACCAGCTGAAGGAGCGGAAAATGTCAGCATGGAATGGCGACCTGCAAAGAGTCCCTGTTGGTACCTTTTGGCCGGGGTGTGGGCTGTTTTTCCAAATAGACTGGCCATGATCTGGGGCCTGAGATCCCCAGCTCTTACATCTGTCTGTGAGCCACAGGGGTGAGCCAGACCTCCCCACCCCAGCACACCCAGCAGGAGGGGCACAGGCTCTGGGCAGAACCACAAAGGAAAGAGCAGAAGTAGGTTTGGAAATGCCAGGCCTGGCAGCTGCCTCCACAGCCTGGCCAAGGGAACTCTCACAGAGGTTCTAAGGGAGCCAACATGGTTCAGCACAGCAACCAGGGACAAAGTGCAAGGCAGTGGGTGGGAGTGGAGAGACGGTTACCAGGTGCCAGTGGGCCCCATGTAGATGAAACGGTAGTCGTCCACATCCAGGGTGTCCCAGTACTCGTTGAGCCAGTCAGAGGAGAAGTACACAGGCAGGGTGAATATGCCTTCGGCAGAGGAGTCCCTTCAGAGAGCAAGCGGCATGAGGATGCTGTTACCTCCACGCACCCAAGCTCAACATGGTCCCTGATGTGAGGAACCCTGGGCTGCCAGGCTGAGTGGGGCCATCTCCGATGACGCAGCCCTAAGTCTGACCACTGATGACCACAGCTCCTAGTGACCCCAGCTGAGCTTACCCAAATAACTGAACCAGTGGTGCTCAGGTGAGATGGTTGTGGGTACTGTGACAGTGCCCTGATGACCCAGACAGGTAGCAACCCAGGTGCCTTGGGCCCCCCAGCACTGTCCCACAGTTTCAGACTCAAGCTGAGTTGGAGTCTAAATCCAGGGTGTCCCACTACTCATTGGGTCAGTCAGAGGAGTGAGCCAGTCAGAGGAGTACCTGAATCAGACTGGCTTTCTGAAATTTTGGGCCTCTTCAGTATTTTCACTCACATTAGTGACCTGGGTTTCACCCTCAGCCTCTCCAACCTCACTCCACAGTGAGTCCCACAAGCCAACCATGGGCTTCTTAGCACAGGAGCACGTTAAACCCACCCAAAGGAGAATGGCAGGCTGCAGCAAGCTTCTGGGCTTGCTCACACACCATGTCACTCAGTCAGAGGCCATGGGGAGAGCCCAGTGGCAACAAACCTCTCGGAGCTGCCCAAACACCAGGCCTTTGTGCATTCAGACTCCTGCCTGCTTCTAGGCCATCTGCCGGGGCCAGGCCTGCTCTGCTCTGTTCATTTAGGGTTGCCAAGGCAAACACAGGACACTCAGTAAAAGCCAAATTTCAAATAAACAATAAGAAGTTTTTATCATAAGCATGCCCCATGCAATACTTGGGATATACTTACACCCAAAAAACCACTTATTGTTTATCTGTAGCTCTACTCCACAGTGCGTAAGTGTTGGGACCTGAAAGTCCAACACAAAGCCTGAGGGCCAGGACCAGTATCTGGTCACACTTTAACCACTGTCTACACAGAAAGCTCCATGCCAAGCTCTAAGAGTAGTAGCAGGAGCAATGAGGACATGCTGTGGGTGCTGCAGGTGGGAGCTGGTGCTGGTGGGTCTCACATACTCTAGCATTGGTCTTAGAGTCACAGGAGCCATAGTTCTAGTCTCACTATACCTTTTTAAGCCTTGTTTTCCACATCAGCAAAACAAAACTTCGATTTGTACACTCAATCATCCTATGTTAATTGAGCAACTAGCTGCCAGCTGGGAGAAGTCTGACTATGATTGTTTCTGCTGGTGAAGTGCATGCCCCTGGGCAGCAAACACCAGGGGACCACTTCAGAGAGTGGGCATGACACTGAGAGAGGTTTTCACAGCAGCATTGTTTGAGCTCCCCAGATGGAAGTGTGTAGGAGGCAGCAAAGAAATTCCTCTTTAAAGAATTGGTGTTGCTCCGAAGTAAGGGAGACCTTAAGCAGGAGAAATACAGTCCTGCTGGGAAACCTAGCAGTGGGGTGCAGGAATTGAGGCAGGAGGCCATTCAGGAGACTGGCAGCACAGCAGGATGGACCTGGAGAAGAGGGGTTGGAAAGCGAAGTTGGGCCTTGACTGGTGTGGCTCAGTGGGTTGGGTGTTGCCCTGAGACTGAAAGGTTGAGTGAGAGTTCGATTCCCAGTCTGGGTGGCGGGTTTGGTCCCTGTCAAGACATGTACAAAAAGCAACCAATTGATGTTTCTCTCACATCGATGTTTCTCATCCTCTCTAAAATCAATAAGCATGTCCTCAGGTGAAGATAAAAAAGAATAAAAAAGGGAGGCTGGTTCCAGGGACACCTGAGAGGAGGAACAAGGGCTGGGTGCTGCCAATTACATGGGCAAATGCGACAAAGATGTGATAACCAGAGCCCACCTGCACTCCCACCAGTCCCATGTTCCCTACGCAGCCTATTGCGGGCTTATCACGAGTCAGCCACACTATTCTGCAAAGAGCTGTATTTCTTATACAGATTTAAATTCCTAACTGGGAAAAAGACAGAATCCCCCGTGTGCAGCCAGGGCTCACTCAGGTCTGGTACAATCAGTGCGGTGGTCAGTGCACCATGCCTTTACCTGCACAGGTGCCAGTCTTTGAGATACAGACAGCCCCGTGGAGAGGAGTAGTGCCCCTGGATGAACTCTTTCCAGTAGCTGATGTAATCTCTGAGGGGCATGTGTTCTTTAGGGTTCGAGTTGTATTCCTGGACCCCGCAGTTTGCAACAGGTACAACTACATCTCCTGAAAGGGGAGGGTCAGATACAAGCTTTTCTGAGTCCTCCAGCTTGTCCATTTTCTCTGACCCTGTCCACCCTCCAACTCATTGCTACACCGTCTCCGCATCAATTCTTCTGGGAACCCACTCATGCCCTGCCTTCCCCCAAAACACTCAGTGGTGTCCTCTGCAGTATGACCTAAGGGAGCTTGGCCAGATGAGACTCAGAGGACCCTGCCCTAGTCCAGTGCTGGCGCTCGCTCTCAGTCCTTACCATAATTTTGAAGCAGATAATCGAAGTCAGGTTTCCCACTGGGTGTCACCCAATGCCTCCTGCTGCCCCAGCCCTCGGTGAAGGCGCTGGAGAAAACACAGGGCAAGTTGGGGAGCAGGTAACCCTTGAAGAAGTCCGCGTAGGAAAAGGAGTCTGGATTCTCAATAAAGTCCACACGGTCCGGGGTAGGGCAGACCCTGCTGGGGAGACGCCCTCGGAGGCGCCGGAAGTGACTCTCCGCGAACACGCGCGTTTCCCTGTCCATGTCGGGCCAGGTTCGGCGTCCACAGGGTGCAAGGCTGCCAGGGACAGCGGGGCGGCTCCGGACGGGACAAACGGTTGTGTCGTGGATGGAGAAGCTTCCGGCAGGTCGGGAGGAGAGGAGGGGGCGTCTGCGAGAGCAGAGGGACTGCCGGGGGAGGAGAGGAAGCTTCCGAGGACGGCTTATCAGTGCCGCTGCTGGGCGAAAGGCGGGAGCCGAAACCCGACCTCCGGACTCCCACAGTTTTACATTTTAATCTAGGAAATGAAAAGGAAGTATTTCCTAAAACTACTTCCGGCGCAGACGCCGTGGGCACTCTTGGCTCACAACCTCCGCGCCGGCTGGAACAAAATAACGAGATACACACACTACTGCGCTATAGGCCAGACGCTGCTGAACGGAACCAAGAAGCCGCGGGCAGCGTTCCTGTAGGAATGCGTACTAAGGAGCGCCGGACTTTGAGCGCATGCGCATAACACGCGGTAGCCCTCACCGTTTGCGGGCGCTTGGAAGGACCTTCGGAGCATCCGGGTCGCATCTGAGTCGCATCTGAGATTGTCAGCGCCCACCCAGGGTCTCCTCGTCTTAGCACCTCAAGACTCAGCAATGCGTAGTTTCTAGTCTGCGTCTGGGCCTGTGCTGCGCCGAGGGCCCCTTCTTTTTTCAGTGCCCAAGGGGCTGGGGTAGGTGGTGTATTGTGGGCCGGGCTGAAAAGGTGCAGAAGGGCCAAAGGTGGGGTACTAGGCGGTGGTGAAGGACTAAGGGAATGATGAGGGACTTGGGGTGGATGGTGAGCGCCTCGGGGAATGATGGGGACATGGAGGGAAATAGGAGAGCCTAGGGATTTTGTGGGAATCTGGAGATAATGGGGCCTATGGTGATGGTGGAAACCTGGAGGGAATAACGGGGGGCCTTCGGGGATAGTGGGGAACTGGAGGGGATGATGGGAACTTGCGGGGTGGTGGGGACCTAGAAAGCAGGGTCGCTACTTGGAGGGCATGTGGGGGCCTAGGGGGTGGTGGAGACCTGAAGGATAGTTGGAGGGATCTGGAGAAATAGTGAGGACCTGGAGGAGATGGTGGGTGCCCTGGGAGATACTAGGCTCCTGGGGGGCTGGTGATGGAGGAATAGGAGGACCTGAAATGAGGGTGTGCGGTGGGGATCCAGAACCCTAAAATATACACCCAGGCCTAAAATGGGGGCACATGAGTGGGGATGACATGTCACAGTCTTGGATATTGGAGAAGTCAAGGTCCTACTGTCACAAACCTATCCACACCAGCATGGGAGGAAAGAAATCAGAATTACTACTGTGTGAACTTGGCAGATGTATGTGGAGTGTTAGCAAGAGGGGACATAGTCGCGCAGAACTTGACATCTCCCACACAGTAAAGCAGAAGAAGAAGCAATAGGGCCTCTCTCATCTCATCTCCTGGAAGGAAAGATGGTCTCACCATGCAGTCTGCACCTAGGGAGAGGCTCCTGACTTCCTGGAGCTTTGTGTTTGCAGTTCAGTCAGGACAGTTTCCCTGGAAGGAGAACAGGGAGCACCAGAAGCAGAGAAAGGCAGGGAAGGAGGACTAGGAGGAAAGTGAGTTTGGGGGAATCTGAGGCCCAGGTGGAGGGGATCTGAGGTGGGAGTGAAGAACACTGGCCAGATGGAATTGAGGATGGGAGTTGTCTGTGGCAGGTGGAGCAGTGGGAGGTGGTGTGTGATTTGTGTGCGATGCACCTTCTTTGCCTGTGTGGTTAAGGTGTGGTATTTCTCACCAGGCCAGTGTAGGACAGGCAGTGCGAACACACAGTGAAGGCAAAATGCAGAAAAAGTCACCAGTAATCCCATCCGGAGATGAGCATGTTTTCCTTTTTGAGGTAGAATGTGTTCATTCATTTATTCATTCATTCGTGTTCCCTCCCTCCCGCCCTCGCTCCCTGTACACTCACACAGCTGTGGAGAGTGCAGGTCGTGGGGGGCAGCAGGGAAAGTATGGGAAGCAAAGTATCATTAAGTACATAAGGATTTGGGAAGTATGGGTCTAAGTTTGCCCTGTTGGAGAAATGTGAAATCCAGGTGAGTTGCTGGGGAGGGACCCAGCTCCTGAATGAAGGCATGTGGTTGAGAGTGAATTTCCTAAGAAAGGGGAGGCTCCCAAGGCTGTTACTCAAGGTAGGATGTGGGGTCTCCTTTGTGGAGCACTGGCTGGTCCAGGCATTTGTGTTGTGTTTTCCCTAGTCCACATGGTGGCCTTCTGGCATCAGCACTGTCACCTCCATTGTACACCTTCAGCTCTGACAGCATTAGCAGGAGCAGATCTGTATCCTTTCAAGGCCACTAGACGGCAACCTTAGTATCACCTGGAGCTGGTGAGAAAAGTACATGCCTGGGCCCCACCCAGACCCCTGTGGTCACATCCTGGGGGCGGGCATTTCCCAGTGACACACCCCTCCAAGGGCCAGAGAGGAAACAGCAGAAGGGAGTAAAAAGTAAACACTTTGTAGGAAATGGAGTGGGAATTGCATAAAATCCTGGTTGTCTGCTCTGAGGAGCTAGAAAGATGGGGGCACACCCTGTGAATACACAATGTTGTTTCACTAAAACATCCCCAACAGCACTTGGAACCTCCCAGGTTGAAAGTGGGCGCCTCAGAGGAGCAGGAGGTGAAGGTAATGGAAAAGGCTGGCCGTGGCCACTGCAGACACTGCTCCCACTGTTCCGACTCTGAGCCTTCTTGTGGTCAGGAGTTATTGGAAGGTGTGTAAAACGTTGCTGGTTCTGTTTCTCTGGAAATTAACTAAAAATAGGTGTTTACTTGATGCTGAGTCTCACTGCAGGCACAGGTCTTTTGCAAGGGCTGAGAGAGATCTGTTTTACTAACTGCTGTGCATTGTAAGTGTGGCCCAGGGCGTGGGAACATCACTGGTGATGAGGCCCAGATGCCCTTCGGGGGCCTTGCCATGACCTTCCCTCTCTGTTTCAGCTGTATTCTTAGGGTCCACACAGGTCTGTGAGTTTTTCACTGGCAGATGTGAGTTCTAGATTACAGCAGGCGAGGACCAAGTAAGGACTCTAGAACTCAGCATCTATTGGACTTGTGTCAGCACATGGAAGGAAGACAGTGGTCCACAGTGGACAGGCAATGTTTCCTCATGGCATGACTCAGGGATCACTCAGCATGTACTTCCTGGGCACCTGAATGTACCGGCAGGGTGCGCGAGGGTGCATGTGGTTGCTTCTCCATTGTGTAGACCCAGTTGGTCCTCATGTAGGCACACTCACAGGCCCCTTGGAGTTGTAACTGCTGTGGATGATGAGGGCTCTATTCCTGGGTGTGGGGGGGTGGGGGAAATTTGTCCCTGGACAGAGGTTACTCAGAGTCCTGGGGCAGCAGGTGGGGCCCTGGGAAACAGAGTGGAGCATAAGTGGGAGGGGCTGGGTGATGAGGCTGCAGCCCTGCAGAGCCTGTGGGGCTGCAGAGGGGAGTGAACTTGGCTCAAAGCACATGGGGAAAGCTTTTGGCAGAAGAGCAGCCTTTTTCTTTGACTTTCTTTATCTGATTTATTTCACTTAATGTAATACTCTGTTTTTGTCGCAAATAGCAGAATTTCCTCCTTTTTTATGACTGTACTAGCATTCTGAATATATGTCTAGAAATAAGATAGCTAGAACTGTGTGTCACATTTCCTGATCCTGTGTTACGACTGTCACATTGGTTGCTGGATGGAGAATGGGCAGTAGGTGCAGAATGAGACAGCAGGGGAGGGTATCGAGGGGTTATCTGGAAGAGTGGTGACAGCTTTGCCTGATTGTGTGGCCATGGGGTTGGGGCAGAGGGTAGATGTGGGCACAGCTGCCGGGACTTGCTGATGGATTGTTGAGAGGGATGAGGAAGGGGGATCCAGGAGATCCCCTCCCCTGTGGTGCCATCATGGGGTGGCGGGAGGAGAGGTGGAGATGCCTGTTGGGTGGTTGAGGTGAGATGCCCAGGCTACTCTGATGTCCATGGTAAGTGAGCCTGGGCTAGAGGTCAAGCTTGGGAGGCAGCAGCTTGGAGGGAACTTTCACTGCCATGGAGCTGTGTTGACTCACTGAGCAGGAGAGTGGTGTTGATGAAGAGTGCCAGGCTGAGTCCTGATCATCCCAGCATTCATCAGTCAGAAGAAGAAGAGCCAGCAGAGGAGATGGGAACACACACCTGGAGAAGTGGGGCAGGAGCCCAGGGAGCCAGGATGTGGTGTCTCTGAAGGAGCAGCTGTGCTGAACGGAGGTTAGAGCAGTGTGGGTGTTGGGTTTGGCCCCTGGGGGCCTGTGTAGAACTATGCCAGGGAGTGATGGGGACAGGAGCCTGTGTGGGGGCAGGATGAGCACAGGGGGCTGCAAAGTGTCTTTTGGAGGGGCGGCAGCTGATCAGGGCTGTAGAGAGGTGGGGGAGGTGTGTGAGTGTATGTGAGGCAGGTACAGCTCCTAGAGAAGGTGTGTAGACTGTGGAGAAGATGGAGGGCAGTATGGTGTCTGGGCCTGTGGCCGTGTCTGCTGCTCCTTTTTCATAAGTGAGGTTCATTGGAGCTGCCGCACTCCTCGTTCTGTGTGGTCTCTGCTGCTTCCGCTGTCCAGCAGCCCAGACGAGTGTGGTGCTGGAGACCACAGGCCCAAGAGCCTAAGGTAGGTGCTATCTGGCCCTTAGCAGGACAGCGAGCCCCTGGGACCATGGGGAGGGAGAAGTTGATGTTGCTGGAGAGGGACAGGGCTGGAGCCAGGGGCACGGGTGCCTGGCCTTTGAGGAAGCAGGACACTCCTCCCTGTGAGCTGGACTAGGGGCCTGGGGAAGACAGGCACCCAGAGAGGTGGGGGCCTGTAGGTAGAGTCCACTTGGTACTCTGCTGCAGTCTGTTGGGAAAGCTGCCATGGAAACCGGGGTAGGAGAGGTTGTGGCCACAGGATTCTCCTGTTGCTTTCCCCTGGTGTTTGTCAAACCTGAGTACTTACTCATATTTCTTATGGCTAGTATGATGGTGAGAAGTATTTGGCTTCTCCTATTTCTGCCCTCCACTCCCCACCCGCTCCCCTCCCCTCTTCCCTCCCTTTTTGAATTTTACAAAATGTTAGAGCTGATGTTGTCCTTGGGTCTTTCATCTCAGAAGGGAAGTGACTTTTCTTTCGTTATAAAGTTTGTGGTGGGGCTGAGGTTGGAAGTACAGCGTGCCACCTCAGATGCTGCAGGCTGAACTCGGTAATTCTGTGGGACATGCATGCAGAGTCTCCCTCAGCACTTGGGCCTGAGATCTCAGGTCAGGCGATTGTTCACATCAGTTCAATTTCCATGCTAACCCCACTCTCAAAGTACAGGGTGGTGGTGTACAAGATATGCCTCTCTCAGCCCTCTCCAGGGGCTGGACATGGTTTATGGCCACTGTAGGTAGCAAGTGGGGGGCAGTTCCTGTCAGCAGGGGGACCAGGGCTGTGAGCTCACTGCTTGTCCCCATGCTTATCTTAGACATGGAAATGCTGGAAACCATGGTGACAGTGATGTCATTAGTCATCTCCTAATTCTGAAAGTAGAGCCTTTTTTGCATTTTTCACAGTCCAGCAGGTTGTTTGTGTGGTCGGTGTGTTGGTAACAACAAGCTGGGGCCTGTGGCTCCTGCTCCCTGGGTTGTGAGAGGCCAGTCCCATGCAGCCTGCTGTGCATTTTGTTTGCATGTGTCTCAGAGTGCCCAGTTGAGTGCTCCTCTCACAAGCAAGGACACAGGTGCCTTACTGTTCCCTCTGCCCTGCGTGCGCTGTCAGCATAAGGAAAGGCAGGCCCAGCTGCTCTGCCCCTGCAGTGAGCTTCCCCGAGGCCCAGCATGTGCCTCAAGAACATGGCGCTGTCCTCTGTTCAGAGGTCAGGGGTCAGAGAGCTGAGGACCTCCTCACTGGCTTCTCAGTGAAATGAGCGCATGGACTCCCTGGCTCCTTCATGGAATCTCCCGAGGTGAGAGTGAGGCTGTTGTTGTCTGCATCTTTAGTGTTGAGACTTCTCTCGGTCTAGCACTGATCGTTGTCCTGGCCAAGAAGACAGGTTCTTGGATTCCTGTCTCCTTGGGTGAATCTCTGACCCTGTCAGCCTCAGGTCCTCCTCCTCTGTGGCCTGGGTTGCTGATGCCCATCAATGCATGGGAAGGTGGCCCTGGGCCTGTGGCTTCCTGCCCCAGTCCTACCACATTCTCCAGGTAGAAGGCTTGCCTTCCTTGTAGTCTTCATCCACAACAGCCTGTTCTAGGATGTTCTTTACCACATATTATCTTTGCTCTTCAGTGGAAGTATGTACAGTCTTACTGGTGCTTATTAGTAAGTGTTCCGTCTCCTCGCCTGTATACTCCTCTGGTGTCTGAACTGTATGGTGTCTTCTTAACTATCCAGATCCTGAGGCTGCTACTTTCTTAGAATTGATGCTCATGCACAACACTCAGTGATGTTAGTACTCTTGAAAGAGTATTGGCCAGGGTGTCAGTGGACTTCAAGAGCTGCTGCCACAACATGCTTGCAACATTCATCCATGAAATGTGAGTTGGACAGATGGTCTCTGTGGCCCTGCCAGCCTCGATATCTTTGTATTTATTACATCTCAGTCCCATTTCTTACTTGATTTTGCGATGATGACGAAGTTCTCAGACTGAATGCGGCAGATCTTTTTTAGGCTCGTCCTGATCTCAGATGTTTGTAATGAGCCGGGCTGGACTGGTGTGGGGGACTGTGTAATAGGAGCTGGGGGCACCTGTATGTGTCCAGGCAGCATGGGCCTGCCCTGCTGTTACGATGAAGAGACGTTCCAGGGTGCATTGGTGAAGCACTTGAGTCAGATTAATATAGAAGTTAAATTTATTTGTCCTGTGGTAGAATCGAGTTGTTTTGCTCTAACCTGACACCTTAATTTTGTGTTCACTGGTACATTCTTCCATCTTCTCCTCTTCATTGTCGTGTGTGTGTGTGTTTGTGACCAGGTGCTGTCTGTAGCCAGCTCAGATCACATGATAAAAACTAATGAGGCCAGACAGTAGGTTCTAGATGAGGTGGTGTGCTAGCAGTCATTTGAGAAATAACGAAAAGGGTCAAGAGGAAGCTGTAAGCTCTTCCCATTTCTGAGGGATGAGCAGTGTTAGTTCCAGACACTTTGCGGGATTAAATAGGATCATGATGTCCCATGGAGCATATGGGAACCAGGTGCTCTTCTTAGTGCCTTTGATACAGCGGTTCAGTTAAGCCTTACCATTCTGTGTGGACTAGGGACAGCTTTATCTCCATTTACAGATCAGGAAAGGGAGGCAGAGCGGCTAAGTAACTGGCTGGGGTCATATGCAAGTGAGTGGCACATTGCTGTTGTCATTGTGACAGCCATGAGGGGGTGTATGGGCTCCTGTCTCCTTGGGCAAACCTCTGACCCTCTCAGCCTCAGGTCTTCCTGCTCTGTGGTCCAGCTGTGTTTCTGCCTAGCATAGTGATTCCAGGTGTTTGTGACATGGTAGCATCTGGTATACCTTTCATATGTATGTTTAGTAGTAATTTTAATACAGGTTGTGTTGTTACTCCTTTCACTGAAGTACTAACGCAAAGAAATGAGCAAATCATAAGAATAGAAAATGCGCAAATCTTGACATACCACTGAATGAGCATACCCAGGCCAAGCAAAGGTGCGTCACCAGTCACAGGGGCTCCTGTAGGCCCCTCCCTGCCACCCAGTTGTAAGCATTCTGACTTCCTGTTTCTGAGCTTTTCATATACTTATTTTTTAAATGAATTAAAATTTGGGGAAGCTTTTGATACTCCTTAGGGTGTTATGAACTGATAGAGTGGGTTTCTGAGTTTACTTCCCAAATACTTAGTTTTATTAGAGGTTCTGATATGAAAAACCAATTTCCGAAGCAGAATGACCTCTGGTGCACATCACAGTTAGGAACCATGCAGGGTGTGAGACCAGCAGGCCAGCAGTGAGTAAAACCTGCCGCAGTTTGTAGTTTGTTCTGTGGCAGCAGACGGAGGCCCTGGTCAGAGACAAAGGACCTGTTGCGCAAGGCACAGCAAGCTTCATGGGGGTTGCTGTTCCTCACCCAAGGTTCGAGGGCCCAGTGCACGCTGCACACAGTGTGGGTTTATGGCACAGCAAGGGCCCTCCAATTTTATAAGGGGGCTGCTAACAAACCTGCTTAACTCTTGCCCCCAAGAGGACAGTACCCTGTTATCCAGGTCGACCAGAAGGGACACAACACCTGCAGCTGCAAGAAAGACATTTACGGTCTGGGACAGACGCCGACACCAGATGTGGAGAAATGCCTCCCGATAACGCCCACCCTTTGTTTTGTTATCACCTTGGCCTTGATGAACGTCTCCATTTCACTCTATCAGCCCCTCTGATTAATCTGACTGGGGCTAGATCTGCACAGTTTGTCTGATAGTGGCATGGCTGCCATCAGCAGGAGGAGGCCAGCCTGTGGCACTGACCTCAATTGGGCCGAGGGTCCCAGCTAGACAAATGCTATAAACCAGGGGTGTCAAACTCATTTTCACTGGGGTCACATCAGCTTCATGGTTGCCTTCAAAGGGCCAAATGTAATTTTAGGACTGTATATATGTAACTACTCCTTAACAGTTAAGTGAGAGCTCGGCGCTGCCACCAGGTGGAAACAAGGTGCTGGACCAGATAAAACAAGGTGGAGGGCTGGATTTGGGCCACAGGCCTTGTGTTTGCCACCTGTGCTGTAAGCCATCAGTGTTTGTTCCATTCATTCAGTCACAAAGTGTCCCCTGAGTTAGAATTATGAACAAAATACTTGCCCTCAGAGAGCATACAGGCAAATAAGCAAGTGGTCATCCTACCACAGGTAGGTGCAGTGAATGTGCCTGGTTTGCATAACCCCACAGTGGGCAGGGTGGGGGGTGTGGAGAAGTAAGAGCTGGGTGGCTGGACTCTCCCTTTCTGGGGAGATTGCAGTGACAGTGTTTGGTGCTCTGGGTGATAAATGCCAAAGGCAGGAGACAGCCCTACAGGCTTTGGGCTTTTGTTTGTGTTAATTCCCTTTGCATTTGATGATACGTTGCCTTTTCTCAAATCGCTGTTTCTGTATAGTTAGGAATCAATTCTACGCAAGTTCTTTAGTTGCAGGGTCCACCTTTTTTTTTTCAGGCCTTGTGCTGCTTGATGTGGAGCCTGCCCAGCAATTGCATGAGGAGTCCAGGTCTCTCAAGTGTGGCTTGGGGAGGAAATTCATAGCCTTCCCCTGGGTTCTAAGCTACATAGCCCAGGACTCTGTCAGGATCATTTCTCTTGTCCCTGCAGCCCACGTGGCGATGTGGTGGCAGAAACGTGTTGACCAAATGCAGAGAATCTCTGTGGCCTCTAGCCAGACCGTGAAAGTCCACACTTTTCATTATTTTAATAGATAATGTTAGTCATTCTAATTTTTGTAAATGAAGCTTTATCATGGTCAAAGAGTATGTGTGAGAGAGTGTGAGAGAAGTAGAACACGTGTGGTTTTGCAGTGGACTGCTGCATGGAAGAGCCTGGCCAGGCCTGCCTGTTAGCCCCGTTATGACCAAGCGGTTTGACTCTGTATGAGGTCCTCATCCTTTTGTGGCCGTGTAGTCTTCATCTGTCTGAGAGGTTGGGCCACCTGCTCTGTAAGGGTTGTTTCAAGTCCTCCTTTCATGGCTTTTCAAGCTACATGGATAAATGCTAACTATAGATAAAAGTACATATAAATATAAACATATATATGTGTGTATATAACTCCATCATTGAGTGGAACTCTTTAAGTTTGTAGGACTATTTTTTTCTGTGAAATTACATGTATAAAAATTTGAAAAGGAGACTCTTTGTCCATTTAGAGACTTGTGAAGAATGTGTAGGGATCAGGCCATCACAGCTGAAATGTAAAGGGTGTTGTGGTGGTGGCTTCCAGTAGTTTTCTTCCTTCATTCATGTCCAGCTGTGGACCCTGGTCCCAGGGGAGGTGTTCCAGAGGGTGTGGATCCCGGGGCCTTGCAGCTTTGGAAAGAGCATGAGTCTAAGATGTGGCCATCCTCAGTCTACCAAGCAGGACAAAGACTTTGTCCTCCCTATCCCATATGGGGTGAGCGCTCTTGCCAGGTGGGGACCTGCTGTGTGCCGGTGACTTGGGTCTGCTCTGAACCAAGACCTTGACACCCTCACTGGCTGTGTCCTAGTGTCTCTGGGCCAAGTGTGATGGTACATTTCAGCCTCACACAGCCTCTGACCTGCCCCTTCTCTTTCAGAGTGGAGTGGCCGTGGCTGTGGTGCAGGCTGAGCCCGGAACCAGATGAGCAGAGACATCTACGTCCACACCTGGCCATGCTCCTACTATTTAGAACTTGAGAAGCGATGGGTTCCTGGAAAACTCCTGTTAACTTCACGCTCAGTAAGATTTATGACTAATAAAACTGGAGGCTTCCTTGTCGACTTCCCCCTTGCCAACATAGTTGAAATCAAGAAAGAGGCTTCTCATTTTATCTTCGGTGCTGTCACCATCCTGGAAAAGGACCATGTCAAGCACTGGTTCGGCTCCTTGCAGCCTAGTCGGAATGTTGTTTTCCATGTCATTGAGCATTTCTGGAGAGAGGTGCTGCTGTCTCAGCCAGGAGCTGCTGGGGGGGCATCCTCCTCCCCTGTGACCAAGGGGAAGCAGCTGACTGGTCTCATGGCCTGTTCCCAGAAGCGTCTGGAAGATGCAGCCAGGGTCCTACACTTCCAGGGTGAGCAGCTGGACAGCATAGCAAGCGGCCTGGACAGAATGGCGTCTGATCTGGACGTGGCTGACAGGTGAGGCAAGTGCTGCAGTCCTGTGCTGCTCTTGGTAGCCGGGGGGTCTTCCATACCCCGTGTGAATGTGGCTCACACCTGCTGTGGATAGGTGTGCTAGGCTGGCTGCACCGGGCGTGTAGGGGGAAAGGACCACTGTTGACTGCAGGCGCACCATTGCCAGGTCCATGTGAGTTCAGTGAGGATCCCCTGTTTAATCCCTAGACTAGCCAGAAACAAGTTGTTGTTGGCTTCACTGTGCTAATGGGGAGACAGGCTGAGAGGCGAGGGAATTTGTTCAAGGTCACACACGCTAAGTTTGTTAGCAGTTTATTTGTTGGTGTAGCTGTGAAATGGCTGGGTTTGAACTGAAGCATTTTGGCTCCAGAAGCTGCCACCTGAGCCGTTGGACCAGCCACTCTCAAACCATGGTCTTGGGGCCCTTCTACTCTCAAAAACTGAGGCACCTGAAGAGCTTTTGTTTCTGTGGGTTATGTTATATTTACCATGTACTTTTAAAGCTAAAAATTACAAAGTTATTAGTTCACTTAAAGAATACAGTAATAAACTCATGACCTAGTAATATAAGTAACATTTTTTTGAACAATAACGTTATAAAGCAAAACCTGCTCAATGAAGAGTGGCTGTTGGAGATTTTTCACCTCCGTAAAGTGAGGCCTAGGGGAGTCGGAGTTCCCAAGCCTGCTTTTGCAGTGAGTGCCATGCTGTCCAGTCTTGATGGAACAACAGCAGCAAGCTGAAGAGTGTCATGGTGCCATGAGGAAGTGATGCTGACCACACTTTGACAGGCACTGGTCTGACACTGAGACATGCAGAGTTCTCCAGGGGTCTTAGAGTCTAGTAGGAGTAGCCTCTCTCCATGTGTGGGGGGGGGCAGTTGGGAGCTCAGGATGGGAGCAGCCTCTGGGTTACAGGCCCTGAGCACAGCCTGACACCTTGGATGAGGGCTGCATGGGCGGTGTAGGTGGGTCCTTGCCCCTGAGGGACCCCACCTGCACTCACCACCTGTGGCTGATTCCCCGAGTACCTGCCTGTGAAGGGCCAGCTGCAGGGACAGAGTCCCAGATCCTACCCTCAGGAGGGCCTTGCGGGGAGGAGATGAAGGGCACTAGATCTTTGTCAGTTTGCCTCTCGGGGATCCTGCAGGATACCATGTGTTAGATGTATTAAATGTGCAAAGTAGCATGACAGGAAAACTGGAAAGGGTGATGGTGGGAAACCTGAGCAGCACGGGCACATGCAGGCCAGTTTCTTCTGCAGAGCGAGCAGCTGGCGCTCCTGGAGGGCTGTGCTCCTCAGGTCTGGGGCCTACAGCAAGCCTTCTCACTTCTCCCTCACATCTGGGGATGTTTCTGCTATTATTTGTTTGATAATTTCTTCCCTTCAGTTTTTAAAATGTATTCCTTTTGTTATCTGACTTCGTGGACTGATCTAGTGGTGTTCTCATTTTTCTGTTGCCTTGTTTTACTTTATATTTCTTGTATTTTATCTTCTTCTTTTGCTATCAAAATTTTAATTTTCAAGAGTTATTTTGTGATCTCTAGATGCTCTTGTTGTTGTGTCATGGGCTTTCTGTGCTGTCTCAGGGACTTAGAGGCAGTTTTGTGCAGGATGGGCCTGGGCCTGCCACCTGGTTCAGAAGGAAATTTTTCTCCTCCTCTGAAGGCTGCCTCCAGACATGCTGGCCCAGTCTGGTGGGCTCCTTCTGGTCCTTCTGCTTCTGAACAGGGCCCAGTGGTGCAGGCTGGGTCAGTGTGTGTGTGGGGGGGTGTCTCTCACCTGCTCTTCTATTTTCAGTCCTAACTCGGTCTCTGTCTTCAGAGATTCCTGGCACCACCTGTTTTTCCAGTTAGGGTACTGCCATGCGACCAAAGTCATTTTTCAGCTTCTCCTTTGTCCGGTGGGAATTAGGCTCTTCCACAGTATCACAAAAAAAGCATTCCAAGGACCCATGCATGGGAGATTGTGGAGTGGCATGGTTTATTCATGTGGAAATAGAAGCTGCCACCTGGGTTACTAATGTCCCATCTCTGTCCATCCCGCCATGGAAAATGTCCAATTGTGTCCTCAGCAAGGCCAAGACAAAAGCCAGTATCCAGAGTTTCTACTTCATATGAAAGCTCAGTTCCTTGAAGCCCACAGTGGCTGCTAAGTGGTCTTAGTCCCTATCCAGGTGGCTGAGCTTGTTCCCAGCTGCTCTGGTGGCTGTAGAGAGAGAATGTGCAAGCGCACAGGGCCAGCGTGTTCCAGGTGGGTGAGAGAGAGAGAGCTCAGTCCTTTTGGAGCCCGCACCATCAACTGTGGACCTGATAGCTGCTAGACCCACATTGTCACATGCTTCTGGGCAAGAGAGCACATGAACAAATGGGCAAGTGCATCACGGGTTGGGGGTGGGTGGGGGGCAGAGAGGGAAGGGGGAGAACAGCAAGGGTGAGCTTCTTTATTCCCCTGGGATTATATATGCCTGGGTTTGGGTAGGGCGAGGTCCCTTTTTCAGAAGAACCAATCAACTTCCCAGGCTTCTGCAGGCATTGGATGGTTCCACCCCTTAGCCAATTCATTGTTCCCCAGGCTGGACTGACAGGCCTCTATGTCAAGCACCTCCCTCTCTGCCCCCAACAATGGGATACTGGAGTGGGGAAGGGAGAGTATTGATCCCCTGGATGGAACACAGTGCTGTAATCCCCTGGGGTGTGAAGCTGTAGCTTCCTGGCTAGTAAGCAGGCTTATGCCTCCAGTTTATTAAGCAGAATGTCTAGTTCCCTTTGCTCTCTTTCCTTGATCAATGTGTAGTTAAATACTATGGTAACACTCCCACTGCTGCCTTACAGTTGGCTTTCTTGGATTTGCTACATCTGTTTTTGTGTCTTTAAAATTATGTTTCTGATGTCTCTTCTCTTTGCCCTCAGGGAAGATGAATGTTTTCATTTTGCCATCTGTGATATTGTGATTTATAGTTAAGAAATTTATATTTGGTCTTCATTCTAGGTTTCTGGCACAGAGCCCATGAAACCTTTGGAATCTCTGATAACAAAGGTGTAATGTGAATGAGATGATTTTGTTCCACCCCTAAGGATGGGGCTGGTCTCCAGGGGAACCAGCTCTGGGATTAGAGAGTGGGAAGTTTCGGTCTCTTGGGGAAAAGGAGAGGGGCTGGAAATTGAATCTATCCCTGGTGGCCAGTGATTTAATCAGTGGTTCATGTGTAATGAAGCCTCAGTAAACACCCAAAAGCATGGTGTTTGGAGAGCTTCCGGGTCGGTGTGTGTACACGAGGAGATAAAGGGAGAGGTGGGCTCAGAGAGCAGGGAAGCCCCCAGCCCCTTCCCCATACCTGGCCCTGCACACCTCTTCCATCTGGCTATTCCTGAATCTTATTCTTTTATAATGAACCAAAAGTAAATGTTTGCGTTCTATGAGCCACTTCAGCAAATTAATGGAAACCGAAGGTGGGGTTGTAGAAACCTCTGATTTGTAACTGGTCAGTCAGCAGCATTGATGACAAGCCTGGTTTTGCCATTATCATCTTAAGGAGGGGGAGTCACTCTTATGGGACTGAGACCTTAACCTGTGGGGTCTGACCCTGTCTCCAAGCAGGCGGTGTCACAACTGAGCTGGGTGTTTGGTGGTGGGGAAAAACCATTCCTCAGAATTGGTGTCAGAATGAGCACATCTTTAACCAGTCCTCTCTGACCCATTTTTCATAAAGGCATATCCTTGAGTGTCTTCTTTTTAGTATGCCAAGGTAAAGTTTTTGTTACCAGAGGAAATAGGTTCTTCCACCATGTCACGGGCGATGAATTTTAGGGACATACATGTAGGAGAATTTTAAGTGCTAGTGGCAAGATTTATTAGGGCAAAAAACAAAGGAAGGCTTAAGATAGAAGAGGCAAGATCACAGCAACAGGAGCGAGCCTGGACTGAGCTGCCTAGATTCAGGAAAGGATGTTATAGAGGCAAAAAGGGGAGTCCTGAAATCCCACTCCTTCCATGGTCATAAGTCTTGTGAAGGCCCTTAGAGTTTAGGAGAAAAGAAAGCAAAAATATGAATCGAGGAAGGGTAGGCAGAGCACAGATTCCTCTGAGAAGGCTGCTGCGTAGGATGAGGCACTTCCCTGGCAGGTCCAGCTGCAGAAGCTGGTTGACGTTGGTCTGCTCTGAGGTACACCAGGCCCAGTGTCTCATCCACGACCGGGTGGTTTAGCTCTGTCTTGCCACAGGAGAAATTCAGCTTCTGGGGCCGCAGGCCTGTACCCATGCCTCCTGGGACCAGGAGGGCCAGGGCCCAGAGCTGTGGCGCCGTTCTCCTGGCACCCAAGGCTCCAGTAGTCCAGCTCAGTACAGTCCCTGCTCCCGGCTGCTGTATGGACTGTGAGGCTACCACGAGGAGACTGGGGCCTTTGTCAGGCTTCCCTGTATTTCCTTGGGCTTGGGAGAGAACAGGCTTTCTTTCAAACTGCCCAAGCTCTTCCCTAGTTTTTCCCAGGCTCACATCCTAATCCTGTTTGATCTTTTCCCCAGATTTCCCCAGGTTTGTCTACCTTTTATGGTCGCCATCTTGGCTTCTACTGTGCAGTCCTCAGTAGAAGGATCTCCTGAGGAGGAGGAGAAATATCACTCCTCTCAGAAGAAGCACCATCTACTTCAAATCTACCACTTCCTACTTACTGTCTCATTCCATTTGCTCCCTTTCTTTGTTAGTAACTAATACCTGCTGTAACATTTTTATCTAAAATTCTGTTTTAGCCCTCACTGGTATAGCTCAGTGGATTGAGTGCTGGCCTGTGAACCAAAGGGTGGCCAGTTCAGTTTCCCAGTCAGGGCACATGCCTGGGTTGTGGGCCAGGTTCCCAGTACGGGGCATGCAAGAGACCACAACACATTGATATTTCTCTCCCTCCCTCTCTCTAAAAATAAGTAAGAAAAAATCTAAAAAGAAATGATAAAATTCCATTTTAAATTTCTATCTTTTTTTTTTTTTTTTGGAAAAATAGTTCTGAGATCTGTTCTTTCTAACCACTGTCATTATTGGGAGGACACCTGAAGCAGCCGCCAGTGGGTGGAATGCTGTCTCTTCCAACACTGTCTTGCATGTTGGCAGCTTCTGCCACAGGGCTTGAAATCCGAAGTAGTTTGGTGCACACATCTGCATTCATGTGGGTTTGCTGGGCTAAGGTCAGATCTTGTTACTAAGCCAGAGGCAATTCTGACAGCGTCACTGGGGACCTGGCCTATGCCAGGCACTGTTCTGGGAGCTGGGAGACAACAGAGCTCTTGGTGGACCACAGGTTCCCTGCTTGATTTGTCAGAGTTCTCCAGAGAAGCAGAACCAACAGGGAGACTTACTATAAGGGATTGGATTACACTGATGTGGAGCTGGCAAGTCCAACATCTGCAGGGCAGGCCAACAGGCTGGAGGCTCAGAGACTGCCAGTATTGCAGCTCCAGACTGAGGCATCTGCTGCAGAATTCCTTCTTGCTCAGGGTGGGGGGAGGGCTTCAGCTGCTTGGATGAGGGACATCTGCTTTCCTAAAGTCCACTGATTGTTAATCCCAACCAGAAACATTCATGAAACATCCAGAGTCCTCTTTGGGCAAACGTCTGGGCCCTGTGGCACACCCTGAAGATGCATCATCACACCTGCCCTTCAGAACTGTATGTACTCATGAACTGGGGTCTGCTCACCACCCTCCAGCTGTTGGCATTCCAGAGCCTTCGACATGCCCTCTTCACAGTGCTTCTTTCTGGGCTCCAGGCCCCACGGCCCCCTGCAAGGTGTGTCACAGGGCCCAGTTCCTGGGGCTTCTGTAGAGGATGATTTGAATGGGAAGGGGCAGGGACAGAGAGGACCCTGGCCTTGGCCCTCAGTGAGACAGCTGGTTTCTCCGCTCACAGCTTCACTTGCACCCAGCAGAGGCTCTCTGAGGAAAGTCAAGCTTTTCCTGCCATGTTGAAGCCTTGTCCTGTTTCCAGTCATAGGATGAAACACTGGCATAGTTAGCGAAGGTACTGCATCCATCCAACAAGTCACACTTTAGCATTTGGTCTTGTCTTTTGATTTGCCATATTGTTGCCAGATTCTGCCTTGGTCTGTATCTGGATAGTGTTGTAAAGAGAAATTGGCAAGAGAAAGATAAGGTTGGCTCTGTCCTCTGCTGTTTTAACCCATGGTTCTATTGTGTGCTTTTGATTTCTACTAGAAAATGATGTTAAAAATGATTGCCTTGAGATAATCTGAGTGGTTGGTCCTTTTTACATATTTGTTCTTTATCTTGAAAACTGAGTGATGACCCAGAGAAATGTTGAATCAAGGAGAGACAGAGTCTGAACATTCTTGGGTCAGCCCCACAAGTTATTGGTTCACCTTCCCATGCTGAACTCTCTTCAGTGGCCCTGTGGACAGTGTGTCCTCCCTGTTCTGCATGGGACCTGGCACCACTGTGGCCCTGATAGCCTGCCTCTCTGGAAAGGCCCCGCTGTGTCCATCCTGCAGTGCCCTGTCCTGTCATCCTCACTTCTCATTCCAGCCTGGCCTCCGTGTCTCTAGGAGTAGTCCTTGTGGGGCTGCTGGACTCAGACTTCTTGACACTTTAGAACCAGCACCTCAGACTCAGAAGAATAGGAATAAACGTTTTCATGTTAGTGCCCTGTGTGCCTCACTGCTTGCATTTTATTAGATTTCTTTGTAATTCATTGTCTTTCCTACTGGAAGCCTAGTTCTGCTGAAAGGGCTGTGGTCACAGTGTTCAGGAGCCCTGCTGAGTGGTCTGAGGACATGTCTCCTACTGATGCCAGACCTTCTAGGTGTAAGCAGTCCTAGTGCCTTTGATACATGGTTTTCAGCCTGCCAGAAGTATGAGAAACTTAGAACATATGTAAGAAAAAGACAGAATCTGATTCAGGATTTCAAAAAGCAAGTCAGAAAAACACATTGCAAAGGAAAGAAACCGGTACTCTTTAATGACATCAAGCTTTGTGTTTAAATGCCTGCAGCAGCATATGGTTGACAGAACAGCCATACATGATCTTAGGAAGTAAGTTGGCGACTCCATCCTGCTTTTTGGGAAAACGAGAGAACTGCATGCACGTTTCAGGAGGAACACTGAGAAAGTAAAGAGTGGATTGCAAACTGAGGGGACAGCGCACCGCCCCTGTGGGAGGGAACAGAGGGCATTAGCCTGAGTGGAGTGGAGATGGAGTGGCCAGAGCCACCTGTAAGCACCAGGCTGTCACGTGAGCCTTTTTTGTCTGGAAGTTAAGCAAGAGCCTTTAGTTGCAAGGTATTGGAAAGAAAATTTGGCTTTCCAAAAGAATTTCTCTGACTCTGTGTAGCTGAAAAACTGTGCACATGAGTAGTGAGCTTTTTACTAATAGAATGTTGTGATGATTCACACCCATGTTGGATGAACTTGGGCCCAGAGCACCTGTAATTCTCTTCAGTTTTGAGATTCTCAGGTAGGAGTACATATGCACATGTGTTTTTTTCCCCAATATCATTTTCCTTGAAGATCTCGTTTGCCAATTGATCATCTTTAAGGCGAATCCCTGCTTGCTTTCCCAAAGGCCACAAGGACACACAGATTATTGCATCCCGTTGTCTGGCTATGCCTTGCAGCCCTGGTGGGTGGGCACTAATGGTGGTGGTCTTCTAGGATCTGAGCCCCATGTGGCCCAGACTGTCATGATGGGTCCAGGCAGCACCATGGGAGCAGACTTGCAGCCCTTGAGCCTCTGTTGTGAAGAGCATTATCATCTACAAGCTCAGTCAGCATGTGTGGCATTGTCCCAGTATGTCACGTCGGTCTACCCTTGCTGTTTACAATCACTTAGCAGTAAATGTTCGGCAAAGAAAGCACAGAATGCTCATTTGTCTGTTAATCAAAATCCATGTCAGTCACATGAGCCAGTTCCTTCAAGTAAACCAGTCTGTCTTTCCCTCTCTCTTCTGCTCCTGTGTCATCTGTGTGTCCATTTGTCTGTAAGTGTCCTACTGGTTCTTCTGTAGAGAACTCTGACTGACACAGATTCTGGTAATGAGAGTGAAGGGTGAGTTTGGCTCTACAGTTTCTGGGATCTCTACTCTAATGAGATTTCTTTTTTTATTTTTAGAGAGGGGAAGGGAGGGAGAAAAAGAGAAAGAGAAACATCAGTGTGTGGTTGCTGCTTGCACACCCCCTTCTGGAGACCTGGCCAGCAACCCAGGCATGTGCCCTGACTGGGAATTGAACCAGTGACCTTTTGGTTCACAGGCTGGCACTTAGTCCACTGAGTCACACCAGCCAAGGCTCTACTCTGATAAGATTTAAAGCCACTGATAATGCTATTTCCAGTGGTATGGGGGCACTGAGAGACATGGCATGACATGGCATTAGAGATGTCCAGATGTCACCATACAGTACTCCTAATCAAAGACTTTAGAAAGGCAAGGTTCTGACCGGCTGTGTATTCCATACCAGACAGCTTTTCTGTCAAGCTAATGAGCATTATTGAGATTACTGGCTGCTCCTCACTTCACTGGGAAGGGAAGGCTGAGCTCAGAGCACCTCCTACATGACCTGCACGTTTTGTGTGTGCCCCAAAAGAAACCCTCAGCTCCTGTCACTGCCCCACTGAGCTTCCTGAGACCCAGACCCAGAGCAACATGCTGTGATCACCTAGGTAACAGTGCAGGTGGAAACTCCTCCCATGCATGTCGTCTGCTGTGGGACTGAGGGTGTTCGCTGGGAAGAAATGGGGCCCTGAACATGGGGGTGTAGACATATGGGGAAGACCTGATGAGATGGGGACACTGAACCCCTAAGTTCCGATAAGTCTCCTCCACTGGTAGAAGTGGCCCTCCCTGTGCTCCCATCTAAGATTATCCATGCTATGCCCAAGCATTCTCTGAGGTCCTTCCTTGAAGTAATTTCCTTGTAAGACACTGCTGACCATGCTCAGGATTCACCCACCATCATATTTGCTTCTATATGTGCTGCTAGACCTGGTCCCAGCAGATCCAAAGAGATTAGGCACAGGGGTGTACTACACTCAAAAGGACTGCATGGCTTTTCCAGTTTACACAGACATCTGGAGAATGTGGAGAGCACAGGTGTGGGGCGCAGTAAAAGAAACATTAAGTAGGGTCAGGCTGGATTTGCTGGAATGGGACCACTAAGCCTAGATTCTGTACCCAGTGCTGTAGCTGGAAGGGTTTGCCTGGTTGGCTGCGATGTGGACTCAAAGGTGGCATACACTAGATCGAGTCTGAGATGCAGGGCCGTCTGCATTACTCCACAGGAAGGATCAGGGCTGAGGGTGATTAGAGTGGCAGAGTGGACTTACACTTGAGACCTGCTCATGCCCTGGCAGAATCCAGAGATACTCTTTTCACCATGGCTGTGAGGTGAGCCCCACACCCTGGAAGAGCTGTGGTTGCTCCTCTGTGTACGCTAGAAATCAGGAGAGCTGCTACTACTGAGCTGGGATCCTTTAGTGCATTGGGGATCACTGGACCCTGGGGTGGGGCTGAGTGGCAGCACTTCAGTAAAGACAGTTGGGGGTGGCTGCCACCATGGGCAGCAGCTTGGAGCTGCCAGCAGCCTCCTCTGACTTCTGTGCCACTGGCTAGACGCCTTGCACCCTGCGAGAAGCAGAGGGCAGCCTCCTCAGCGCTCACCTGCTCTGTGTGTGCAGAAGGGGCCAGGCCAAGGGAGCACACATCTCACCTGAGCTACAGGAGCAGCCATGGCCCTCAGTTGGTTCTTAGCCTGGAACCAGTTGACAGACTCAGAGCCTCTTGAGTGACCGAAAAGCTGGGACCCTGGAGGAAGGATCCTAGTATGCCATCAAAACGTATATGTCACATCCTGCCCTCAGAGGGACCTCTGCCGTGCTGCCAAGGCGGCTTGCATCAGGGAGGAGGAGGCAGATGTTCCAGGGGCACGGGCTTCCCAGGCACAGAATGAGGTCAGGTGATCGGTGGAGTTGTAGCCCAGGTCTATCACACAGTGGGTCCCCAAGCCCTGTGGCTCTTTCCCTAGGCCTGGAATGTGTCATTGGAACAGATGCATTCAGCCACTGGCAGAGTCCCACAGTTGTTCCCTGTGGGAAAGGGTGAAAGAAATCCCTACTCAGACTGCCTGTATCTAGGGAACAGTGAAGCAGAGGCGGTACTGCATTCCTGGAAGGATTGCAGGGACCACAGCCACTGTCCAGGACCTGATAGGTGCAGGGGCCGTGAGGCCTACCCCATCTCTGTTCAGCTCCCTTATTTGTGCAGAAAAAAAGATGGATCTGGAAAAGGACAGGGGACCATCTTCAACTTCACCTGGTGGTGATTCTAACTGTAGCTGTTCCAGAGGCAGTTTTGTTACTTGAGCAAATTGACATCCTCTCATATCTGCTATATAGCAATTGCTCTGGCAAATTTCTGCATCCCTGTCTGTAAAGACCACCAGAAGGAGTTTGCTTTCAGCTGGCAAGGCCAGCAGTATACCTCCACTGTCCTGTCCCAGGGGACTGTCAACTCTCCAGCCTGTGTCGTCACTGAGGCCACAGGGCTCTTGACCCCCATTCCCTTCCACAAGGTAGCACACTGTCCACTGCAGGGACAGCATTATGCTATTTGGACCTTGTGAGCAAGAAGTAGCAACTATTTTAGACTTGTTAGTGAGAAAATTGTGTGCTGAAGAATGGAAAATAAATCTGACAAGAATTCAGGGACCTTCCTCCTCTGAAATTTCTAGGAAGCCAGTGGTATGGGGCTCATTGAAGTGAAGGAGAGGTAGTTGCATCTGGCCCCTCCTATAACCCAAAAGGAGGCACGATGCCTAGTGGCCTCTGGATTATGGAGTTAACGTATTCCTCCTCTCAGTGTGTTACTGTGGCACACTTACCAGATGAGTGGGTACAGAACAAGAGAATGCTTTGTAGCAGCCTCAGGCTACATACAGGCTGCTCTGCCCTTGGGCCTTGTGGTCGGCAGACTCACTGGTGCTGGAAGGTCAGTGACAGACAGGGATGCTGTTTGGAGCCTTTGCAGACCTCTGTAGGGAATACAGCTGTTGCCCTTATGATTTCAGAGCAGTGCCCTCCATCCTCTGGATAACTCCTCTCCTTTTGAGAAACAGCTGTTGGTTGATTGAACACTTAACCACAGGCCACCACGTTACCATGCGACCTAAGCTGCCCATTGTGTGGTGAGTGTTCTCTGACCCACCTGCCATCACCACAGGGAAGTGGGTACCAGAGACTGGGCTCAAGCAGGCCCTGCAGGCACAGGTTCGATTGCACAGGGAAGTGGCCCCCATCCTGTTACACTGCCCTTCCTCTCCCAGCTGCATTTAGTGTGCATTTCCGGTGGGGAATGCCCTACAGTCAGTTGACTGAGGAGGGAGAAACTATGGCCTGTTTCTGGATGGTTTCACACAATATGCAGGCACCACCCAGTAGAAAAGAGCTACAAACCCTCTTCTGGCCAACCTGAAGGGCTCCGTGAAGAGAAACCCTGCCGGTGGCTGCATACCTGGTTGTTGGTTTGCGTTGGGAAAGGCAGACTCCTCCTGTATGCAGTCTTTTGACCCACACTCAGCCTCTTGAGAATGGGCCTTGGTGCTGGAGCACTTTCTCACCAAGAGAGAAAGCATGTGTTTCTTGCGTGTGGCCACTGAAGTTTCTCTTCCATTGTCTGCTTCAGCCAGTAAACTTGTAACTAAGGCAGGGAGGAGGAGGAAGACTTGTCTCACTGATTAAATCAGCAGTTCTGAACCTGGTCCGATAAGTTTGCTGGCATTTTGAATATCATAAGTAGAGATAGCGCAGGAGGAGAGGAGTCTGTACTGGGAAAGGCAGTCTCTGTAGCAATTTCACCAACTAAGACCAAAAGCCTTTACTAGCTGAGAAAGAAAGCCTTTGTAGCTGTACATTATTCCCAAGGTTTAAAAGGGGGAACCTAAAAACTGCTTAGGGCATACTACCCCTGAACCTCAGTAGTGAGCACACTGAGACTAGCTGGGTGCCCACTTGTAGCCTCAGATCAAATGTATAGACCAAACTTATTAATAACTTTATTTCTTCTATACATGGAGCATTCAGACTAGCCAGGTGCCTACTTGCAGCTTCCTGCTCATGTGCATTTCATTAGTAAACCTGCTACCTCATTTCCACTACGTGTTGTCTCTTGCTTGAATTCATCTCTTGGGAGCCAGACAAGAACTGAAGAACGAGCTCAGGAGAGCCCCTGACTTGGGTCTCTCTCCAGTAACAAACTGACAGAGATTTCCTTAAATGTCTGACTCCCATGAAGGGAAAAAAAATAGGTCCTATTTCTTTAAATTCCCTTCTGGTTGGGAAGCCACTTCAGATCATGGTGGTTAAACAGTGACCAGTGGGCTTCTCAGCCTGCAAAGGCAGCAGCCAGCAATGAGAACCCACACCTATTTTTGGAGGAAAGGTCTTTATTGTCCATCCTGGCCCCAGTAGGCAGCTTTGGAAACCCTGCTGCTGTCCCCACAGATGCTGGCTGCTGGTGTGCGGGATGGGGGATCAGAGCTGCTACTGCTTGAAAGGGGAAACTGATAGAAATCAACTGGCCTCTCCATCGCACTCTCCTCTGGATGCTGCAAGTGTTATCCTAGACCCAGTATTCCCTACAGCACAGTTCAGTTATTTTGCCAGAGGGACCGATTCCTGCAGTTTCCTATCCCTCTGTCTTCCCTGTGTCACTACCTAGGTGACTAGGAATGGACTCATTCTCAGGCAGATTTCATAGATTCTTGCTGCTTTTTTGTAGTAAGCAGTTTTCAAGGTGATGAATTTATTTTGTCATCCTCAAAAGATGTTTGATTAATTACAAGGGAAAAGAAAAAATAAACAGATGGACTACATCAAACTAAAAAGTTTTTGCGCGGCAAAGGAAACATTAACAAAATGAAAAGACAATACTTACTGTATGGGAACATATTTGCTGATATATCTGATAAGGGCTTAATATCCAAAATTTATAAAGAACTCATAAAACTCAACACCATAAAAACAAACCAATTAAAAAATGGGCAAAGGACCTGAGTAGACACTTCTCCAAAAAGGACCTACAGATGACCAATACACATATGAAAAGATGCTCAATGCCACTAATCATCAGAGAAATGCAAATTAAAACCACAATGAGATACCATCTTTCACCTGTCAGAATGGCTACCATCAATAAATCAACAAGCAACAAGTGCTGGTGAGGATGTGGAGAAAGGGGAACCCTCATGCACTGTTGGTGGGAATGCAGACTGGTGCAGCCACTGTGGAAAGCAATATGGAGATACCTCAAAATATTAAAAATGGATCTGCCTTTTGACCCAGTGATCTCACCTCTGGGAATATATCCAAAGGAACCCTAAACACTAATTTGAAAGAGCGTAAGTACCCCTATGTTCATTTTGGCCTAATTTACAATAGCCAATATATGGAAGCAGGCCAAGTGTCCATCAGTAGATGAGTGGGTAACAAAGCTGTGGTACATTTACACAATGGATGTAGATATGGTGTTCACATCTTTCATCTGTAAGGCATCTGATGTCCATGAAGTCAGGAAGGTCCTGGGAGAAAAAGAAAAGATCATCAAGATAATCAGCAAAATTGAGAATCATGAGGAGGTTCAGAGGTTTGATGAGATCTTGGAAGCCAGTGGTGGGATCGTGGTGGCTCATGGTGATCTAGGCATTGAGATTCTTGCAGAGAAGGTCTTCCTTGCTCAAAAGATGATGATTGATGATCGGGCGGTGCAGCCAAGATGGGAAGCCTGTGTCATCTGTGCCACGCAAATGCTGGAGAGCATGATCGAAGAAACCCTGTCCCACCTGGGCAGAGGCAGTGATGTGGCCAATGCTGTCCTGGATGGAGCTAATTGCACCATGCTATCTGGGGAGATAGCCAAAGGGGACTACCCGCCTGGACACTGTGCGCATGCAGCACCTGATTGCCCATGAGGTAATCTACCACTTGCAATTATTTGAGGAACTCCGCCGCCTGACGCCCATTACCGGTGACCCCACAGAAGCCTCTGCCGTGGGCACCGTGGAGGCCTCCTTCAAGTGCTGCAGTGGGGCCGTAATCTTCCTCACCAACTCTGGCAGTTCTGCTCACCAGGTGGCCAGCTACAGCCCCCATGCCCCCATTATTTCCCTGACCTGTATTCACCAGACAGCTCACCGAACCCACCTGTATTGTGGCATCTTCCCCGTGGTGTGTAAGGACCCAGCGCAGGAGGCCTGAGCTGAGGACATGGGCCTCCAGGTGAACTTGGCCATGAATGTTGGCAAGGCCCAAGGCTTCTTCAAGAAGGGAGACATGGTCATTGTGCTGACTGGGTGGCATCCTGGCTCTGGCTTCACCAACACCATGTGTGTAGTGCCTGTGCTATGATGCACCCCAGAGCCCCTCCAAACCCTGTCCCATCCCTTTCCCCCAATCCATCCATTAGGCCAGTAGTGCTTGTAGTGAGTGCTCACTTAGGGCTGTAGTGTGGCACTGGTGGGCTGAGACAACAGGGAAGAAGATTAATGCCTCTGTAAAACATGGCTGCTTTTTTAAAAAAATTGTTAATAATTATGCTACTACAGTTGTCCCATTTCTCTCCCATCATTCCTCTCCACCCTGCACACTCCCTCCCACCCACATTCCCCCCCTTTAGTTCATCTCCATGTGCCATAAGTTCTTTAGCTTCTACATTTCCCACACTATTCTTGCCCTCCCCCTGTCTATTTTCTACCCACTGTCTATGCTCCTTATTCTCTGTACCTTTTCTCCCTCTCTCCTCCTCCCACTCCCCTGTTGCTAACCCTCCATGTGATCTCCATTTCTGTGTTTGTTCCTGTTCTAGCTGTTTGCTTAGTGTGCTTTTGCTTTGGGTATGGTTGTTAATATCTCTGAGTCTGCTGTCTTTTTACTGTCATATTTTTTATCTTCTTTTTCTTAGATAAGTCCCTTTAACATTTCATATAATAAGGGCTTGGTGATGATGAACTCCTTTAACTTGTCCTTATCTGAGAAGAGCTTTATCTTCCCTTCTATTCTAAATGACAGCTTTGCTGGATAGAGCAATCTTGGATGTAGGTCCTTGACTTTCATGACTTGGAATACTTCTTTCCAGCCCCTTCTTGCCTGGAAGGTCTCTTTTGAGAAATCAGCTGACAGTCTGATGGGAACTCCTTTGTAGGTGACTGTCCCCTTATCCCTTACTGCTTCTAGAATTCTCTCCTTCATTTTAATCTTGGGTAATGTAATTATGATATGCCTTGGTGTGTTCCTCCTTGGGTCCAACTTCTTTGGGACACTCTGAGCTTCCTGGACTTCCTGGAAGTCTATTTCCTTCACCAGATTGGGGAAGTTTTCCTTTATTATTTGTTCAAATAAGTTTTCAATTTCTTGCTCTTCTTCTTCTCCATCTGGCACCCCTATGATTTGGATGTTGGAATGTTTAAAGATGTCCTAGAGGTTCCTAAGCCTCTCCTCATTTTTTTGAATTCTTGTTTCTTCCTTGTTTTCTGTTTGTTTGTTCCTTCCTTCTGGTCCACTCCATTGATTTGAGTCCCAGTTTTCTTCCCATCACTATTGGTTCCCTGTGCGTTTTCCTTCATTTCACTTATTGTAGCCTTCATTTGTTCATCTAATTTGCAACCAAAATCAACCAATTCTGTGAGCATCCTGATCACCAGGGCTTTGAACTGTACATCCGATAGGTTGGCTATCTCTTGGTCGCTAGATGAATTGGCCCTGGGTCTTTGATCTGTTTTCCCATTTGAGCCATTTTTTAGTGGGGAGGAGTCTGGTCCCGGCGGTATGTTGTATGGGGCAGAACCTTAGGTGTTCCCCAGGGCGGGACAGCCCAGTTACTGGGAAGTGATGCTGTATGTGGGGGTGGGGTCCAAGAGGGAACAATGGCACTTGCTCTGCTCTCTCTCAGATTCCAGTCCCTTCTGCCTCTTCCCCTTCACCTGGATTATCTGTGTGTGAATGTGGGACCGTCTGGTCAGCCAGCCGCCTTGTGTGGCCTCACTGGGCCTGCTCGTTGCCACCCCGTGCCCGGGGTCCACTAGCCACCACCTGTGCACCTGGGGTCCACTAGCTGCTGCCTGCACGCCTGGAATCTGCCAGCTGCTGCCTACTAGCCCGGTCTGCCAACCTCCACTTTTTCCTGCGGCAACTCTGCCCCTTTTACTGGTCTGGATGAATGGTTGTTGAACTTCCATACAGTTCAATTTTCTATCAGTTCTGTTGTTTTCTTGTTTTTAAATCTTTGTTGTCCTTAATTTTGGTTGTGCGAGGAGGCACAATGTGTACACCTATGTCTCCATCTTCGCTGGAAGTCAAAACATGGCTACTTTTAAGACCCTCCTCAGGTAAGGTAGCCCAGAGCTAGACTGCCCATCTTATGGCCCCACCCAAGCAAGAGAGGCGGGGGGGGAGGACTAGATGCTCCAGACCTTAACGTAGAGGGCAACAGTTCTTGCTTCTCCTTTGTGCAGTCCTTCCAGTTCCTGTAGAAATGTACACTCAGAACCCCCAAGCCTAGCCTGAGGTCAGGAGATAGCCAGCTAGAGAGGGCACTGGTTCCAGTGGCAGCAGACTCTGGCCCTGGCCTTCACTTGCTTCTCAAACCCTGTCAGCCTTCCCCACTCCCACCTTGTGCACTTCTGTTCCTGCACTCAACTCAGCTGTCACTGCAGGCAAACACTCCAGCCTCCACCTTCGTTTTCCCCACTCGAACTGCCTCCAGGCCTGTTGCTCTAGAGCCTACCTGTATGTCAATAAGTAGCAGCTGAAGCACCAAACCCCGCACCCCCAAAACAAAGAACATAGGTACTCATACGTTCATTGCGGCCTAATTTACAATAGCTAAGAGATGGAATCGGCCCAAGTCTCTATCAGTAGATGAGTGGATAAAAGAGCTGTGGTTTATTTACACAATGGAGTACTATTTGGGCATAAAAAGGAAGGAAATCTTACCCTTTGTGATCGTATGGATGGTCCTGGAGAGCATTTTGCTAAATGAACTAAGCCAGTCAGAGAAAGACCATATGATTTCACTTACATGTGAAATCTTTTTTGTTTTTTGGCTTTTTGCATATATTTATCATAATTTCATTTTTATTTTTTAAAGTATTTTTTATTGAGTATGCTATTACAGTTTTCCCAATTTTCTCTCCTTTATCCCACCCCCACCCTATCTCCCCAACCACTTGGCATTCCCCCACCCACCTTAGTTCATGTCCATGGGTTGTACATACAAGTTCTTTGAGTCTTCTGTTTCCTATACCATTCCTTATCTCTCCCTATTTTATGCCTACTAATTATGCTTCTTCCCTGTACCTTTTCCCCTCTATTCCTCTCTTCCCCCTCCCCACTGAAATCCCTCCATGTGATGTCAAGTTCTGATTCTGTTCCTGTTCTTTTCTTTTAGGTGCATTTGTTGATAGTTGTGAGTTTGTTGTCATTTTACTGTTCGCATTTTTTATCTTCTTTTTCTTAGATGAGTCCCTTTAACATTTCATAAAATAAGGGCTTGGTGAAGATTAACTCTTTTAACTTGACCTTATCTGGGAAGCACTTTATCTGCCCTTCCATTCTAAATGAAAGCTTTGCTGGATAGAGCAATCTTGGATGTAGGTCCTTGCCTTTCATGACTTCAAATACTTCTTTCCAGCCCATTCTTGCCTATAAGATTTCTTTTGAGAAATTAGCTGATAGTCTTATGGGAACTCCTTTGTAGGTAACTCTTTCCTTTCTTTTTGCTGTGTTTAAGATTCTCTATATTTAATCTTGGGTAACTTAATGGTGATGTGCCTTGATGTGTTCCTCTTTGGGTCCAACTTCTTTGGGACTCTCTGGGCTTCCTGGACTTCCTGGAATTCTGTTTCCTTCACCAGATTGAAGAAGTTTTCCTTCATCATTTGTTCAAATAAGTTTTCCATTTCTTGCTGTTGTTCTTCTGGCACCCTATAATTTGGATATTGGAATGTTTCAGGTTGTCCTAGAGAATCCTCAACCTCTCTTCATTTTTTTGGATTCTTGTTTCTTCATTCTGATGTTTATTTTTTCCTTTTTTCCATATCATTGCTTCGAGTCCTGGTTTCCTTCCTGTCACTGTTGGTTCCCTGAATATTTTGCTTTATTTCACTTTGAGTATCCTTCATTTCGACCAAACTCAGTCAGTTCTGCAAGCATTTTGATTACCCAGGGCTTTAAATTCTCCATCAGATAGATTGGCTATCTCCTCATTGCTTAGTTCTCTCTCTGAGGTTTTGCTCTGTTCTTTCACTTGGGCCATATTTCTTTGTCTTAGCACAGCTGATAAGTTGTAAGGGGGTGACGCCTTAGATATTAACCAGGGTAGGGAACCCTCTTTGTTTCACGGCACAGCTGACTATGGGGGAGGGTCCAGAGAGGGAACAGTGCAGCTCACCTGCTTGTCTCTAGCCCCACTTTCCAGCGGACTCTTGCATGAGACTGGGAGTTTCTCCCACCATGCGACTGCCATAGTCCACAGTCAACTCTGAGTCTCAGTTTCACCTTCAGCCAGCGCCGCCCGCCTGGTCCACAGAGGTTTTTCTGAGCTGGCCTGCATGTTCCACTGCCTTACCGGTCTGGTTGTTCTGGTTGATTTTTTCTTTAATTCCTTGGTTGTTGAAGTTCCATGCAGTTTGATTTTCTGATGCTTTTTGTTTATTGATTTTCGATTGGTTGTTATTCTCCTTTTGGTTGTGCGAGGAAGCAAAGGGTTTCTACCTATGCCTCCATCTTGGCTGGAACTCCCCTATAAAATCTAATGAACAAACTGAACTAACAAGCAAAACAGTGACAGACTCATGGAGAGCAGGCTGACAGCTGTGGTGGGGTGGGGTGTTCTGGGTGGGGAAGGTGGAAGGATTGAGCAAAAAAAAAAAACAACTCATGGACACAGACAACAGTGTGGTGATTGCTGAGGGAGGAGGGAGGTGGCAGAGGGTATGGAGAGATAAATGGTGATGGACAGAGACTTGACTTTGGGTGGTGAACACGCAACACAGAGCACAGGTGATGTTTGAGGAATTGTGTACCTGTATTAATTTAAAATCTGTATTTAATTGTAAACCTGTATGTTGTTAACCAGTGTCATCCCATAAATTCAATAATAAGAGAAAAAGGTGTTTAATTTTTAATATCTTTATGAATTCATGGATTTTAACATATATGATGGGTTTCAATACACTGTAATTACTGTCCTTTTGAACCTTAAACTTTCCTGACTTTGAGCATGTTGTGATATTTTTAATCCAGTAATTTAGTAAGAGCAACATCTGGGATTTGAACCTCGCCTTCTCTAATTCAGGTTCCTGGGAAGCTCATACACATAACTGTGTCGGGGGTGGGGGATATTCTGCAAATGAATTGCAGGCAAAGCCCCTGATGCAGAGCAGAGGGAGAGGCCAGAGTCACTGGCATAAGTCTCACCAGTGACCTTGGTCATTGACGGCAGCCCCCTTAGGGGGCTGCCACCTGGAAGGGAGATCTGCAGCGAACTCTTTACTACTTTCTCACACTCTGTGGTACAATAAGGACCACAAAGTGATTTTTTATGAAACAAAGTTTATTTATATATCTTGGGATTACATGCTTTATATATATATTTATATTTATATTTATATTTATTCATTTATTTTATTTATTTATTTATTTTTTTGGTGCTAGATAGGACAACTGTTTCAAGGTCTGGGTGCTTCTTACCAAATGGTATTTTTACTAAAAGTTAAAACGTAGTAGACATAGCTATAAATAGGATGAGCCTGACAAGAATCCAGAAATCAGCACCAACATGTAACTGACTGAACAGTGTATATAAGCAATGGCTAAGCCTCCCTTGGGGGAGACAGAGCTTTGGATGCAATCCCATGTTTTCTTTACTTGCTGCAAGTCAGTAAAACTGCCTTTCCACAGTAAGTCTAGTTCTTGAATAGAGCACCCACGCTGGGAACCCTTGAGTTGAGAAACAGTGGTACCTCTCTCTAAAAAATAAAGGCAAGTTGGTAACCCATGCAACCTCAGGAGTTGCTTGGAATCTCCTTGCAGAAGTGATGATCTGGTTGTATTTTCATTGGAGCCTGTGAGTGAGTAGTATTGTAACCAAACCATGGTGGGTTTGCGTGCTGCAAAGAAAGCCAAAACTGTGAGGCAGGTGCTGGTGCAAAAGGAAAGAGGTTTATTCAGGTGTCGTGACCTGGGAGAAAGGTGGAGTCCCATCTCATAGACCACCCCCCTTCTTGTTCAGGCCCACAGGTCTTACAGAGATAGAAAGGGAAAGCTTTTTTTCTATCTTGCTAGGTTTTGGCACGCTCGGGCCCTATCCATTCGTCTTTGTAGTCTTTGGCAAGCTCAGTGTGAGAACCTACCCCTGTGCTTTCTTGGCCAATGGGAGAGACTCCTGGGCACTCCAACTGTCTAATTAACGGTATTACCTCCATCTTCGTACATTGGAAAATGCCTGTATTTTACTGGCATTCCTGAATGATAAGTTGACTCCTCATAATTGAGTCAAATATTAGCTCAATTTTTTGGAGCTGTTTTTCTCTCCTCTTCTTTACCTATATTATTGCTAATGAGAAGTCATTTCTTTGTGACTAGTATTCTTTTTTCCCTCTCCTAGACGTCATGATATTTCATTCCCTTCCCTAGATAATGTGATGTGTTTGTCAGACTTTTTAGAACAGCTTTCAAATTTATATACTGTGGGGGGGCTCCGCCCACAGGCTCCCCGCATCCCCGCCAGCCACCACGGATGAGAATAGATCTACCGCTGCATGATCTGATTGGGGAGGAAAGGTAGCCGATCTCTCAAAGGAGAAGGGCCAAGAGCCTTTTCCTCAATGGGCTTTTATTGGGTTCAGTTTACACAGGAATACATGTAAAGCTCATTAATCATTGTCAGGCAGTAAGGATCAAACAATAGATAATATACAAAGAACTCTGAGGGCCTATTTTGAGTCAGAGTCAGATACCTAAATGGCCATAGAACTTTGAGGAACAAACTCACTTCTTGCTTGGACCCTTATTTAATTGAGAGCATTCTAAACAAAGCAGGTTTCACTGGATTTTACATATTCTTTCTTAGGCCTGATTGCCCTAGGGAACCTGCCTTTCCAGCACAGGGTCCCCACCAGCATTGTTTCAGGTTTAAGTAAGGCAGCCAAGAGATTAGGAGACTTTGCAGAGTAAGGACTCAGGCTGTGTCACAGCCGAGGGCCAAAGGTGCATCACCCGCTTTTGCTGTAGCCCCTCAAGTCCTTCCTTGGGGCCTCCACATGATCCTGCCTATCTTAGGTCGTTCCCCCCTTGGGGAATCTTGCCCATCATTGGCAAACCGATTGAGCACTGGGGGCCAGGCAGGATGAAGAAAAAGGAGCAGAGGTGTCTACCCTACCAGGGAGATAAGCCTTGTCTCCTTAGTGGCTTATGGTCTGAAGGTCGCTCACTCAGCCTTAGCCATAAGGGTGGGTTACAGCTCCTTAAACCAGGCAAGGCAGTTCCCAACAATATACTACAAAATTCATTTACTTGAACAATTCAATGATTTTTTAGTAAATTTACAGAATTTTACAAACATCACTACATTCCTGTTTTAGGATAATGTCATGACCCCAAAAGTTGCCGCAAGCCCATTTGCAGTAACTGTTCTGGCTCCAGCACCATCTGTCCACTCTCTCAGCCCTAGTCACCACAGAGCTACTCTTTTTGTGTAGATTTTTCCTTTCTGGAGAGTTAATATGCATCAGGCTTCCCTCACCTAGCCTCTTGTTTTGGGGTTCATCCCTGCTACAGAGTGTATAGACAGTACTTTGTCACTTTTTACTTTTGAGTAATAGTCAGTTGAACCACAGTTGTTCATCCACTGACCAAGTCTGATAGACTCTGGGCCCTTTCTACTTTGAGACTCTTAGGATCAGTGCTGGTGCAGGCATGGAATGGTGTTTGCATGGATGTATGTTTTCATTTCCTTGGAATGGAAGTTACTGGGTCTCTAACATTTTGAGAAACTGACAAACTCTTTTCTAAAGTGGCAGCAC